>CAUYRT010103525.1:0-88282 GCA_963574885.1 Lepilemur ruficaudatus
GGGCTCAAGCAATCCTTCTGCCTCAGCCTCCCAAGTAGCTGGGACTACAGGCATGTGCCACCATGCCCGGCTAATTTTTTACATATATTTTTAGTTGGCCAATTAATTTCTTTCTATTTATAGTAGAGACGGGGTCTTGCTCTTGCTCAGGCTGGTTCGAACTCCTGACCTTGAGCGATCCTCCCGCCTTGGACTCCCAGAGTGCTAGGATTACAGGCGTGAGCCACCACGCCCGGCCTTTCTCCCTGCATCTTCACACTGTCTTCCCTCTGTGCCCATCTCTGTGTCTGAATTCCCCTTTTTATAAAGACAACAGTTATATTGGGTCATCCTCCCCCCAGTGACCTCATTTTAAATTAATGGCCCCTTTAAAATGTCTATCTCCAAATAAGGTCCCATTCTGAGGTGCTATAAGGTTAGGATTCAGCATATGTATTTTGGGTGGACACTCCCAACCCCTAACGTGGAGTTGCCACTTTTACCACCGTCTCTTGTACGCTTGGGTGATCCCAAAAAGACTGGTGTGTGGGAGAGTGGTGAGTGGGACAGATGCCATCCAGAACAAGTTGTTTAAAAAAGTTTTCTGCCTGGGAAGAAGCTCTGGGGTTAACTCTAATTCTAGAAATGAAGGATGTCCACACTGGTAGTTCCTTTAGAGAACTTCTGGTCTGATCTCATCATTTTGACAGAAGAGCCCACTGAGGGAAGAAGGTTGGCCACAGTCACAAATCCTGATAGGATTTGATCATGCTTTTATTTCAAGCCTAGTGCTTAGGAGTAAACCGTACCCCTAAGAGGTGAAGGGACTGACCCAAGGTCCCAGCAGAACTTGGGACCACCAGATTTAATTCTTCTTCCAGAGCCCTGTGCCCTTTGTGGCTAGTGTGTCCTGCTGAGGTGCCAGATGTACTTCTGAGCACTATATGGCTTTATCCACTTGTGTTTAACTTTCCAAAGTAATCTTGCCACCTCAGACAACTTTATTATTGGTCACTGTTGGAGGTTTCAGCTTTTGTCCATCAAAACGTATTTCTACCATATTTTTACTGTACTTTTGACTTTATAATATTTCTCTTAACTTGTTTTTGGTTAGAACTCTTGTCATAATTGGTGTAGCAGGGGAAAAAAAAGATTGACTTGATAAGCCATTTCTACTCAAAAGGCATCCATTTCCTGCAAAATATCAGAGAAAAAGACAATAGATTCAGGTAGCTTTTTATCTTTTAATACACATAGCTGCAGAAAAAGAAAGCACTGCTGCTCAGTGTCTGAGCTTGAAAAAAGTAGAATAAAGCTTCATTAATTAAGATTTAATTGTGAGTGTTTAATTATGTGAATATACTGAATAATGTAAGGAGGATCATAAGGGGATAGGTTAATTAGAGGAAAAGTTTTTCCAAGCATACAAGAAGCAAGCAGGTGAGGAAATAACCCTCTCTTGTTAGCCATTCTTTCCCTAGCATCTAGCATCCTGCCTGGCAAATAATACCTGCTCAGTAGGTGTGTGTTGAAAGAAAGAATGAATAAATGAATAAAAAATATACTTACAATATAAGCAGACATTGGCAATACTTGGGCTGGTGCCTGGATGTGCTATTCTAATTGCAAATCTTGCTTCGCGATTTATTAAATTTGAATCTCAACGAAGCAGTTCTCAGTCTAGTTTTAATTACCATAGGTTCTTTAAAGCAATAAGCCTGAATTTCATTAAAAGAATTACATTACCCAAACTTCATTAATTCATAGTCTTCTTTTCCTTTATTCAGAATGGCACAGCGATGTCTAATTTCATTGAAATGACCCAGAGGGAAGTAAGTAACACCAAACAGGAGACAAGAAAACTGATTAAAGGAAAGACTCCAATGTTTAGCAGAATCCCCACCTTCCTTTATGAAAGTCAACCTCACCTGAGAGAGAGAGAAGAAACAAAATGTATTTTTAGAGAATACAGATGAATGTGGCTGTCTTTGGGGTACCTGGGAAATTATTAGGAAGTATAGAAAATCATCACAGCTTTAAAGATAAGAGTGATAAATATCTCCCCTGATACAGCAAACACCATCACCCTCCCAGAGGAAGTAACCTTTCAATCCAGCTAGTTGAGTAAATCCTATCAAAACAGTACAATATTTCTTACTCAACTTTGCTTGACTCCAGAAGTGAAATAAATACCTAAAATGTTCTTGTCTCTTAAATCTCGTTCAAATTCTTTATTTTAGACTTCAATGTCTTTTATGTTTATGATTGAGCTAGATAGGTGTAGATAAGTCTTCTTACTTAATATTACTGGTTACAGAACAAAACTGACATTCTGAGACAAATCGATTCGTCATCTTAAATGGTTAATTAAGATTGGTACCGACCTGGGCACGGTGGCTCACACCTATAATCTTAGGACTCTGGGAGGCTGAGGCAGGAGGATCCTTTGAGCTCAGGAGTTCCAGACCAGCCTGAGCAAGAGTCAGACCTGGTCTCTACTAAAAATAGGAAAAATTAGCCCAGTGTGGTGGTGTGTACCCATAGTCCCACCTATTCAGGAGGCTGAGGCAGGAGGATGGCTTGAGCCCAGGAGTTTGAGGTTGCTGTGAGCTAGGCTGATGCCACAGCACTCTAGCCCAGGAGACACAATGAGATTGTCTCAAAAAAAAAGAAAAAAAAGATTGCCGTTGGCTTTACCTAGCTGGAGCCTGCCTTTTTTCCTTCAGTTAAGAGGCAAAGCTGATTATAATCAAGAGAATAGTAGAAGAGAGAGATGGAGAATGGTTTCCTTTGGCTAATCTTGTTATCTGTTTTATTTAGATCTACTATCTGATTTTCAGTAGATAATCACTGTTTTCCCTTATTCCTGGTACCAGGACTTATTTTCATGTCTGTCAATGTTCTATTTTTCTCTGATATGTTTACTATTCTATTGGCTTTTATGGGAATTTGTTTATTTTTCCCCAAACATATATGTGTTGTCCTTGGGCCCATTCGCTCACACTAAGCAAATAAAACTTCCATGCCTCAGTAAGCCTTTACCTCCTTTATTGTTGGCAATGGCATTCTATTGGGCCTAATGGAAAACCACTACATAATAATTAGATTTCATAGAGATGATAACCAGCAAGTTTTTTTTTTTAAATTGCTGAGTGTGACCCGAATGTTGCATTTCACTGCTGCAATCTATTAATAAGAGCTACTCTTCATCGATAATACTCCCCCTCTTCCAAGCCTTTAGCGTGCATTGACAGTTAATCTCCACGACAACCGAAAGATGTTGGACTTTTCTCATCACCTTTATATAGGTGAGAAAACCTAGGCTTCGGGTCAGACAGCTATAGGTGGCAGTGCCAGGATCAGAATTAACTCTGCCTAACTCTAAAGTCCATGGGCTTTCAATAAAGAGCTGCTCCTCGATATGATCTGTAGTTCTATAGCAAAAATAAAGTTTGTACGCATTTATATCACTCCAAATTGCCCTTTTAAAATGTCATTTTCCAGAATATTAATGAAAACCTCCACGCTGTTGTGATTGCTCTAATTAAATGAAAAATAGGAAAAAAAAATCGAAACAGAAATCCAGGCTTCATAAAAGGGAAAATATTTCCTTCAACCATATGCCTGCCTCCGTGGCACTTATGAACTTGCAGTTCTTTTTGACTCCTGGCCAGAAATGAATAGGGCAATAGAAATGAAAGCAGAAACAGATGTGGGCAAGACTCAGTGAGCTGCCAAGGGGACAATAACGTTCTTTACAGATGCAGACACAGATCTAGTGGATATAATCTTCTCAAAGCCATTGTTGTCTCCGAACACCAGAGGCACCAAACAATGTGAAAAGCGCACATCTTTCATGGGTGACTTTTTAAAGCTCAGCTCTAAGGCTTGGCGCCTGGATTCCATTTCCGCTCCGAATGGTCTTCGGTTTCTCTTGCTAAGCATTATGGGACCAAAGTCTTAACTGATTGCAAATGTTTCTGTGGTAAACTTTTCCATAGGAGTCACCAGCTGGATTCAGCAGTGCTTATTCTTTTGCAGTAAAACTTGGAAAGAAGGAGGTAGGCAACAACAAAAATCTTCCTGTAGGACATAATTGTAAGATGTTGTCAATAAATTTGTTTTCGGTGTTTGTTAAAGTGCAGGGTGCTCAAAAGGAGTAGGTAAAATAAAGTCATAAAAAAGTACTTGGACTCTAATTCCTTCCCAGCTAGACTACTTCCGGTGGTTTAGGAGTGCAACCCAGAAGAAGTGTGAGTGTTTCCAGAAAAAACAGTGTAAGTGGCCAAACCAAGCAATCTACTTAAAGTGGGCAAAGCAGAGCTGGAGGCCACTAGAAGTCTGAAGTAAGAGACATTATTTTCTTTCCTTTGCTCACTGGTAGACCTAAGTATTGAATCTTAATAGGGAATCAAAACCTGAATAGATAGCTGGGGAAGAATTGAGCTCTTAATCAGTTCTGTCATCTCTTGTATATCTTCATTAAAAATTGAAATCCTTTAAGATAAGCTTTCCCATCAGGATTAAAAGTCAGAAAATCTATTATTACTATTTCTGGATGTTCCTTCTTATATTTCCCAGAGGTCAAAAGTCTTCAGTGAAACGTATAGTCAATCCTCAAATTGAACTTTCCTAAAAAGGGCTTTACTATTTAAGACAGCTTTCGTAGAAAGACAGCAGGGTTTTCCTCTACAAGGTAAAATGGTAAACGTAGCAGGTAGTCAACCAGCACATTTGCGTAAATTAAAATTTTTTGTTTCCCTACAGTTAAGCCAAGGTGAAGAATGAAAGTTTTTTCTAAGAGAAATCACTTTTCTTTTTTCTCCAGATTATGTCAGAAGAGGTTATTTCCTATAGCTCACCTTGTATGACTTCATGGACCCAGAGGCTGGAGTTTTTTGGTTTTGTTTTATTTGTTTGTTTGTTTAACCTTACTCTTAGGGAGGACACCAGACTGTCTGATCACAGCAATGTGTTCTAACTGGCACCCAGGGAGTTCACCCACTTCAGTGTTTGCTGCATACCTTCTGGGGCAGGGCGGGAACGGGCTCAGTCACGCCGATTTGTCTTTGGGTCTTCTTGCATCGTGTCTCTTCTACCTGTGGTCTGTGGAATCCCTCTCCTGTCTTGGGATTTCTCCCCAGAGGCCCAAGACCTTCTCCTGCAGGTCTCCCTCTGGCAAGGACTGTATCTCTCTCTTCATGTGTCTCTTAACACTTAGGTGTGACTGATAATGCCATATATCACAGAAATACATTTTTTAACCTATTTATATACCTAAGCTAGACTAGTTTTGACAATTAGAGGGGAACTTAGAGGATTGAAGAGAATGTTTTTTTTTTCCTGCTGCTTTTAAAATGACGATGTCAACTAAGTATTATTTATTCTGCTCAGCTCTGTGTGTAGATCCTGTTCTGACCTATAAATTCCTGTGAGAATCAGCTTCACAGGGGATTTTCTTGGGAATACTGGGCTTGGCAACCCCAACCCAACGCATAGCTGGAAACACTGCAGATCTCCAGCTTGCATCATTTGTGTTTTGTGCACATTTTTGAATTCTGGATGGGGGGTGGGCAGTACACTTGAAAAGATGAAACGGTGAATAGCAGTTATAAAAATAAAAAAGGAAATATTTTTGAAAACTAAAAAAAATCTTCCCAAAATTACCCCACATCCCAACTAGTCACCCTGTAGCTTCAGACCTTATTTGAAACAAGTTTTCGAACACTCTGATAATACATTCACTAAGCAAGATCCTCACATATTCCAGCAAATGCTCAGCTTTCCTTTCATACTGGATTGAGTTTAATTCCTCACCTCTTACCCTCAGAAAGGTATACTCTATGTTATACTGCATGGTCAGGTCAGCTCAGTATCCTGTCTGGTGGACATCGTCATAATGGTACATGTCCTCACTTGCAACAAAAACACATTTTACACATTGAGCCACTACTCTACACTGAGGGAGAGCGTGCAGTACACCAGGGTGCTACAACTAGTTGAGAATCTGTGCTCCAGAAAGCCCGCACTTTCTAGCCCTTTCCAGCCTTAGCTTCTAAGACTTTCAGGAGTAGGCATTTCAGTGGTAAAAGTCTATCTCCATGCAACTGTCCCTAGTTGATTCTTATCAAGAACCATGAAGTGTTTGAGATTTTTGCCCTGGTTGCAAACTAACAAGTCAGCCTGGATGCTAGTAGAAGACACAAGAATCGGCTGGGCATGGTGGCTCACACCTGTAATCCTAGCCCTCTGGGAGGCCGAGGCAGGAGGATCGCTTGAGCTCAGGAGTTCCAGACCAGCCTGAGCAAGAGCGAGACCCCGTCTCTACTAAAAATAGAAAATAGCCAGGTGTGGTGGCTTGTGCCTGTAGTCCCAGCTACTTGGGAGGCGGAGGCAGGAGGATTACTTGAGCCCAGGAGTCTGAGGTTGCTGTGAGCTAGGCTGATGCCATGGCATTCTAACCCAGGCAACAGAGCAAGATGAAAAAAGAAAAGAAGACACAAGACTCCCACATAAGAGACAAAAAAGTTGTTTATTACTTATAATAATAGCAATGGTTAGGGTATAAGTATTTTTTTTTTTTGCCAGTTCTTTAAGCACCGCATAGTGATGCAAAAAAGTGCCAGATGACATCTGCACATGCGGTGGGTTACATTCCGGGAGAGGAGTCCTGAGTTTAGGGAACTCAAATATTTTACAATCTAAAGTAAGTGTTCCTGTATTGCTTGCAGGAAGGCATTATCTGTACTTGACTGGATGATAAGCATGCCTGCTCTTTGTTCCAGGGGGAAGATAGCATCTCTTTTTTCTAAGGCTGTCCACTCTATAAACATCCTTGAAAATATAGTCCAGGATAAAAAAGCAATCAGTGCTTCTCTTGCAAAATGTGCAAAAATGTGAGACCCACTGAGAATTGTCTTCTAACAATTTTGTAGCTGTAAGACAGAATTGGCAGTCATTATTTTTAGAATAAAAGACAGTTGAATTTTTTTCCAGCCAGGACTCTAATTCCATGCTAGACCATGTTATCTTCCTGTAGGGTTGTTACACTAGTTTAGGAAATTAAGGAGGAAAAGAAAGGGATAAGAAGAATTGTCATTGTGTGCTGAATATATTCAAGAAGTCGTAACAAGTTCTTGAATATATTCGGTTCTCTTCTAAGTAGTGGAAGTAAGTGATTTTTCACTAAATGGTGATCTCTTTTTTAAGGTATTGCTCCTGAGTTCATGCCTTAATAAACTACCAGTGAGTAGTGTACATTGGCAGTCATCCTTCCAGTGTTCAAGCATTACCCAGCCACTGTAAGATCATTAAAATTTTTATACCATCTTCCCACACAACCTGGGACATTAACCTTACCACTACAGGTAGATTCAAGCTTTAGAAATTTGTCCTACAATTGTCATAGGAAAAATATCCATTAGTAAAGTGGAAAAAAAAATCATTGTTTTGGCAGTTCAGAAATTTTAACCTCTTTACTAATTAAAAATGATATAATGAGTTCTAAACTCCAGCAGACTGAAAATTCAAAAGGGGAGAACTTTTTATAAATGGAACCATTAAAGGGTGTTCATTTGAGAAGTGAAGACAGAAGAATAATTAAAACAGTGTCTCCAAATCAAAGGGGCTCCAGGTCAGTCTCCTCTCTGAACAAAGCAACATTTTCCCAGGGAGATCCTGGTCTTGTGAGCAATTAATTTTAAATGATAGTTTTATATGTTCCGGGAAATGTAAACATCAATACAAGAATTATCTCCCCTTCCTTTTTCATTGTATTTTCCTCCCTCCAAGATGGATCATATTGCAGGGTTAGAATTCATGCAGAGCTCTCTCTGCTAACTGAGAAGAGCTGCCTGATAAATGCTCTAGGAGAGCACAGCTTCTGTAGGTAGAAAGAATGGCAGGGAAAAAATGGCTGCATTGCAGTGAGAATCAGATCGTTTTCCCTGAGGAAAGGGACAGCTTCGTCCTTCTTTCTGAGAGCTTTCCACCTGCCATTACTCTTCTTCTGGGTCTCCACCATGAAGTAAATAATTTCCAGGTTGCTTTTACTTTGGAAAACTAAAAACACCCTGAGAGAATTTAGAGAAAATAGTCGTGCTTGTCAGAGATACCCAACTTCACAAGTTTTTGCTCTGTGACATTTTGGGGGAGAGATCTGTCCTTGGCAATCTTTACAGAGATGGAGTTTCTGGTGCTGTTCCTATGGCATATATATTCATGTTAGGAATCAAGCTTCATGTAAAATGCAGGAAAAAAAGTCCAGAGCATGTTGGGATAGAAACTTCCTTAAAAGACACTTTTCTCTTCTTCTCTGTGTATATTGCTGTAGTACACTATATATATATATATATGTATATATATATATATATTTTAATAGATTCCAGTTGGTTATGAAACTGTTTCTCTAAGTACTATCTTTCCATATAAGTTTCTGTCCAAAGTGTATAATTTCTTGGGTTTCTAGAAGGCTCTTTTGCTCAAACGTATAGTACTTCTCTGCTCTTTATTATCTATCTTTTTATATCATTTCTATTCAAATGTATCTCTTTCTGTTGGTGGTAATTAGGGTGCCTTATATTGTTAGTCAATTGGGATTTTACAGAGGTGAACATCAATCTATGACTTCAGGTGTTTATAGTCTAGAACTATGCTGCCCAGTACAGTAGCCACTAGCCACATGTAGCTACTGAGCACTTGAAATGTGGCCGGTGTGAATGAGAAACTAAATTTTTAATTTTATTTACTTTTAATTAATTAAAAATTAAAATATCTCAGTTTTTTTATGGTGGTTATATGTTGAAATTAAGCACAAGAAAACAGTCTTAAGATTTATTTCACTTAAGATTTATTAACTTGACATATGGATTTTAGATAATCAGGAATAACTTTTTAGTATAAATACATTCCTGGTTTTAAAAAAAACCTGACAAGCCTATCTGTTTAATGTCACTTCTTTTAATGTGACTACTAGAAAATTAAAAATTACATATGTGGCTCACATTATATTTTTATTGGATAGTATTTCTCTATGATAAATATTGTTAGTCCAACTTCCCTAGAATACACATGTAATGATAAGTGGGAATAATGGTAAGGGAATTTTTTTGTTTGTGTTTGCTAACATAAATGTAGTTAATTTTTCAAATGTAAGATGTGTAACATGCTTTTTCTTGAGAACCAAACCAATATGATTTTGGAAGAGTTGTTTAATGTTAGAGGTCAAAAAGTTCAGATTCTGGGGTTCTCCCCATGATTCCTAGCATTCTCTTAATCCATTATTCCTTTCTTTTATTTACTCAACCATAAGCCCATGCACTATTATTTCAGTAACACTATGGCCAATACCATTAATACATTCCCTTTTGGCTTTTCATTGCCCCCATCTGGCATAAAGCCAGCCCCAGATCAACTGAACAATCTGCCCTTCCTATGCTTGTATCTGACAGTTCATGGTGACATTAGATCTACTCAGAAGGGCTCATTGGATCTACGCTAAATGTATACTCAACAACAGCAAATGGGCCTTTTAAGTTGCTGCATGTTTTATTCAATTCCCACCTTCACTTTCTGAAAAGATTTTTGCAAACTTTGTTCTCCGTAATCCTCCACCTTTTCTGTTGCTCTCAGAAGATAATATTTTTAAGAGAAAATGGAAGCTATTAGATAAGATTGAGATCTTTCATCTTCCCATTTCCAAACTTCTGTCACTGCCTTTATCTGTATCTCATCTATTCTCCTTTCCTCCTGTTTAATAGAGGAGCTGTTTGCATCCTTCCTAAGGCCAATCTGTGTACTTGCACTTTAGATTTGAATGCTATCTCTGTCTCCCTCCTTGCCTCCCCTCCATCATTATATAGGAAGATTGGCTTGTTCCCATTACCAAAATGTAATCGTTCTTATTAAGATCAACAATGGCCTCCATGTCTCTAAACCTGATGGACATTTCCAGGTCTCTTCTTACTTGACCTTCCTGCAGCATTTGTCACTGTTGATCATTTCTTATTTCCCTTGACTGTCTGGACACAATTCTTTTTTGCCTTTTTTCCTATCTCTTTGTTGACTTGTTATCTCTGCAGGCTCATCCTTCTTTGTCCTGACTTAAAATATCAGAATTCCTCAATGCTTGAGGCCTTTTTCTGTTTTCATTTGGTGCTCTGTCCTCATGCTTTCTCATTATGCCTTTGGCTTCCATTACTGCCCATATGCAGGTGACTCACAAACGTACAACTCTGGCATACCTAAGACTCACATCTCCCTTTGACGTCTCAAGGTTGATGTCTACAAAACACCTCAAGATCATTATGTCAAAATTGAATTCATTATTTCTCATTCTCCGCAAACCTGTTTCTTTTCAAGCGCAGTCTGTTTCTATGAACCTTGCCCTCTCACCTTTGCAAGGTTCACATTTATGTTGCCATTGGACATCTCTCCAAGCCTCCTCTGATGTTTCCCCCAATAAATCTATTACATATTCAATTGCATCTTATTGTTTGTTTTTTGGACTAACACACAAGGCAAACAGAAACCTTCACTGGAGGATGAAGTAACAAAGAATATAGCTGATATTATAATAGAACTCATTGATCTCAGTACCTTTATTTTTATAGGCAAGGATAGTGAGGCTTAGAAATCCTTTATTGGGACGGGAATGAACAAGACCTATAGTCTTCAAAGTCCATAGCTATAACCTGTTATACTGCTTTGCCTGTTTCACAGCAGGTAAATGTAAATAGTTTGCTTAGAGGTATATAGTATATCTATTCCAAATATGTTTTTAGACATTTTCAAAGGTTAATTTTAACAGGAACTTTAAGGATATATGAATACACATGGAAACTGCACAAATCATATGTCCGCCTCAATGAATTTTCACAAAAGAAATGCACCTATACAATGACCCCCCCCTCAACAAGGTATAGAATGTCACCAGCACTGAAGAAGAGCCCCAGTGTTTCCCTCCCAGTCATGACCCCCTGCTTTCTCTCTATGGGAAACCACCATCCTGACTTCTAACATTAAAGGCTGCCTAATTTTTAATTTATCTTCATGAAGGAGCTCAAACCCATTTTTAAAAAACAGATACAGTCTGCTGAACAAACAGATACACGTACCTAGATACACAGATACACAATCCACTATGAAAACCTTGGACACCATTTTCTTCACTATTTCAATGCTGTAGTCAAGACCTTTTTGTTCCCATAATCTGGTAATACTTTGGGACATGACTTCTTTGCCAGAAATTGGGCATGTTCATTCTGATGTGTCACCTTGGAAAGGTTATTTAACTCCTATAGCATTCATCTTCCCCATCTCTGAAATGAGGATAATAATATTACGCTAAGATTACTATCATTATAGAATAAGTTAAAGCATATAAAATCATATATGGTGTGTAGAATACAGTATAACTTCGGTGAATGCTGGTTTCGTGGGAGTTATTATTAGTAGTACTATATGTAGAATTTCATATCAAGACCTTTTAGAAGCAATGTGCTAAGCTGGTGATTTCTTATTCAACGTTTGGCAAATGACTCAGCTTTTGAGTGTTTGAGTTTTTCTTTTTCTAAGGAGAAAAGAAGTAAGAAAGAATTAATGAGTTGTTTTTGAAAGTATTGAACTCTACAGATGGGAAGATGAAAGATGTATTTTAAGTTTATCTTTTTGTTTCAAAACCCACCAGTGAAAAGACTGCTATCCCCACTATCCTCTTGAGAGATGGTCTTTGTAAAAGGGTTATGTCACATTGACTTTTTAAATCCTATTTGAATTAAATTCTATGATGAAAACTTCTATTTTCATTTTAGAAAAAGATGTGTATAGGGACAATATATTGAAAAATAATGTAAAATTAGTTTCTCCTGAAGTAATGAGGTTAATAATCATCAAGGCACAAATATACATATATTGTTGGTTTTAATTGGTAGGGTTTGGGAGGTATTAATAGAAAATTCAGGAGTCTACAGAGAAGTAGGAATTTTGTTTCGGCTATCCATTTGTATGACCTTGGGCAAGTCATCTTACCTTTTTGGGGCTCAATTTCATTGCCTGTAAAATGAAGTTGTTAGCTCAATAACTTTATGATTCTTTTGGGCACACCACTTTTTATAACATCTTCTAATGAAAAATTTTAAGCATGTATGCTAATTATTGATGGAGCAGAGATTTTTGAAGGATGTAGAATCATAGTCAAATCAAAAACTAAAGATTAAATTCAAGACTCGTGTGTGTGTGTGTGTGTGTGTGTGTGTGTGTGTGTGTGAATGGGGGTATTGGTAGTAGTTCAGACACTGGAGAGAAAGGGACTTAGAAAAGGGAAAGAGGATACTGTGGGTGACAAGAGAAGGAGTGTTTATCATGTTGAATCCTAGATTTCTTGTTTCTGAATATAGCTTCAACCTGACAATCCTCAGTTTGGAATTAGGACAGGCAGTGCGACACACTAGAGATAGGACTGAAATAACAGTCAGGAATTTGGCTTCCAATTGCTGTTCTCTGTGATTAGTAATGTGATGTTTGACATGTAATTTCCCTCCTGGGTGTTCTCAGATGTGAAAAGAGGTGTATGGACATGACTACTCAGGTCCCGTCCAGTTCTTAGAGTCTTTGAAGTTTTAAAAGGAGAGTGAACCGACTTTGCTGTGTGGATGTGGGTATCGAGTGGAGTACCTTCATGGCCTTTTGGGATCACTCTGAAGCTTGTAATTACAGAAGTGTCCAGGCAGAGCTGCGTGCCTTAATTTTTAAGGATGTTTGAAATATTTCTACCTCAAATTGTGTCTCAGTCAACTGTGTTCACAATAATGCCATATACCAATCACTAAAAACCTCAGTGGCTTCTAACAAAAAAGTCATTTATTTCTCACTTATGTCTCTAGAGGTGGACTGAAGTTTGGCTTACATAGGCTGGACTTGCCTCCAGGATGCAGGTAGCTTTGGGTATTTATATGAGGCCAGTGAACTCTCTGGGCAGGTGGACTAACACAGGGCTATGTACATGAACAGAAGGGCAAATCCAATTGCTGAAGCAAATTTCAGTGTTTTTGCTCAGGTTGTCTTTGCTAATGTCCAATTAGCCAAAGTAAATCATATGACAAAATCCAAAGTTAAGGGGCTCTAAAGTACACTCTATTTACCACAAGACCATGACCAAGGTATGGATGTACAGCTCTACTGTAGGAGAGTAAAGAATTTGGGCCAAAAATCCAATTTATGACAACTTGACCTATACGTGTGTTTACGGATATGTAATGGAACAGGGAAAGCAAACCAGGCTTCTGGTAGAGGTAAGTAGGTAGGTAAGAGAGCAGCATAGGTTTGAAGGGGAGGATCTAGGCTTTCTAACTCTGTGTGAATCATTGACTAACATTCATACACTAAAATTCATTAGTGAACTAATTTCTTGTTCTGAATCAGGGGTGCTCCTAATAAATTTTCATAGAAAAACTGTTCTTATCATGGTCAACAACGGCTTCTGTATTACTAAATCCCATAATCCAGGGTCCCCAACGTATGGTGAGTTGTATAATTACTCCATTATGTATTACAATTTAATAATAATAGAAATAAAGTGCACAATAAATGTAATGTGCTTGAATAATCCCGAAACCATGCCCCCCATCTCCGGTCCATGGAAAAATTGTCTTCCGTGAAAACAGTTCCTGGTGCCAAAAAGGTTGGCGACGGCTGCCACAATCTATCATCAACTTCCACCTTATCTGACCTATCAGTGGCATTTGATACAGTGGAACACTCTGTCTTCCTGGTACACTTTTTACTTGGCTTTACTTCTGCTCAAAGACCATTGCCCAGATCTAGTGACATGGCTCCATCCAACTTCAAGGAAAGCTGACAAAGTAAGGGACCCGTGGATGGTCAGGGAGCACTGACTGCTTCTATTACCTGCTCTGAAGGATTCTCTGAGCCCACTTTGTTTTCCTTAGTTCCACAATTTTGGGGTATGCCTCATGGCATCTCATCTATATATTGAAAACATTCTCTAAAGGTACACATTGTCTAAAAGAATACATGGATAAAATGGTCCTAAAGGGAACATAAAAGGAAGGATGCGTTGATGGTACGCGTATCACTAACCAGCTAATGACCTGAGCAGGTGATTTAACCCTTCGTGCTTCACTTATCTATAAAGACAAGAGTGGTAATAAGAGCACCCACCTTATAGGGTAGTTTTGAGGACAAAATTAATGTATGAGGCACTTAGAACAGTGCCTGACACATGGAAGGCACAATGAGTGCAAGCTATTATTATTTCATGAATTGAACAATTAAATTCTGAAGAATAGAGAACTAAAAATAAAAGTGATTGTAAATTTATAAAATTTTAAATCATCTCCCATATAAACCCCAGCCTAATGAGGAAGATTCTCATTTTAATATGTTTTATTGCAAGGATTATGAAAGCACATAAAAAATAAAAACAGAACATGTTCCTTCCCTGCACATGTGGCACTTTGGCTAGAGGTAAAAATTTGGGGGGAAAAGCTGAACAAGAGCAAGGGAATCGAGCCGGTGGGTAGGGCGCACTTAGGATGTGTTTTGGAATTGCATGCCATATCGCTTTATTGAAACTCTTCTCGTTCGGTATCAAGGGACTGTGATGGGGGTCTTGAGGTCTAAGGGCCCTGTCAGAAGCTTTCAGGGAACTCGGGCACCCCCCTGCTGATGTGGCTTGCCTTCTAAGCTGTCAGCAGGAAGATATTCTTGCTGCCTTCTTTCCCTCTGCATTTCCAACAAGGAAGAACAGCTGAGGCAGATGAGACAGAATCTTTTTCCAATTACATGGTATGCCTATTTCATTTCTGCTGCCGCCTATGAGAAACATGATACCGAGTGATTTAGTGGTGCTGAGGTAAAACCAGCCTGAAAAGTTTTGGTGGTACATTGGTAAATTTCTAGAAGATTATTTGGGTGAAATGGCATGGTAGGTTAATTATCAGATTGAAAGGCTTTTAGTCGCTAGAGAGGAGAAATTACAGCCCTAAATACAGTCCCAAATTACTCTTAAAGCACAAAATGGTAAAAAAAAAAAAAAAAAAAAAAAAAATGTGACAAATCAGTCTGGCTTTTCAGACTGTAATTGTTTTGAAGGAGAGAGGGCAGAGCTTTTAGAGGAGAGGCAATTTACTTGGTGGCACTTAGCTGCTAACTTTGAGTAAGGGTATAGGTGAATTGACTTTTTACTTCACATCTTAATATAACTCCTAACTCTTCATAAATGTTCCTGGGGGAAAAAGCCAAGTCAAAATTTTCCCTGTGCTGAACTAAGTAAAATATCAGCCAAAATTCTAGCCAATACTTTTTGCAAAGGCAGAACTTCCGAACGAGAGTATAAACCCAGTGAGTTAAGTTTTCTGTTTTTATCTCTTTTTTTTGCCCTGTCTTATACCTTGGATCCTCGTCCTTTTCTTTCCCTTGGTTGAATCCTTCCTTCTTCATCTTTCTGTCCCCTTCCCCCTTCTTATCTCAAAAGTCCATTGATAGCCTCTAATGGAGCAGATAACGTGGTGGGAAAGAGGTAGAAGATGGGGAGGGATGGAATGAGGAAGACTTTGTATGTGTTCTCAAGAAATACACAGAGATCTGAGAGTGATCCATGAATAAACACACCTTTACAATTCAGGGTGGCTGGATTGGGGCTTTTTGTCATCCTGCAGTCTAGGTCTCTCCCAGACCTCCTGGTTAAGGATATAGACCAGCATAAATTCCATATCTGCTACTATTAATAGGGTGACCTGGAATAAGTTACTTAAATTCTTGAAACCTTAGTTTTTCTGATCTGTAAATGGCTATAATACTTTGTTAGTTGAAGATCATTAATAATGAGATGATTCAAATGCACAGGAAGATGAATGAGCAATCTGCTGTATTAGTAATACTATAGTAATGCAAGTATGATGAGGGCCTGCGGTGAAGAAGGATGAACAGTACTAGCAGGGATGAAAAGGAGGGTGGAGGAATAGTAGGTTGGTAGAATTAGGAGGAATTGGATACCAGTTGGATATGGGGGGGGGAATGGAGGAGCCAATGGTAAGAATGATTTGGAGGTTTCTGACTGATCTCTGGTGAAGTCATGAACTGGGAATGGAAATTCAGTGCAAATATAATTGACTTTGGATCTTTGGTCTTGAAGCCCCTGCAGAATATTAAGATGGAGATGCTCAAAAGGTAATTGGAAACATAAGTCTAGAGAAGTCATCAAATTTCTACATGTATTTGCTGAGCACATTATATGTGCTAGATAATCTGTGAGACACTGAATATAAGACGGTTATAAAAAGACTTAATTACTCCTTTACTTTCCAGTGGAAGAGAAAGATGTAAAATAAATATGACCACAGAGAAATATATAACTAAAAATATATGATATATGAAGGAAAACCACAGTATGCTATGAAAATATCTAGCAGGATATGCCCATTTCGACTGGGAGAGTTAGCTGGTTGTATTTCACTCCTATACTGTAACTGCCATGAAAGCAGAAGCTTCATCATTCACTCCTCTATCCGTCATGCCCAGAGCAGCGCCCGCATATGGTAGTCTCTGTAAATCTGTATTTGTTGAATGACTAAATGAAAGAACAAATGGAATGGGCAAATTGAGATTTCCCAGGGAGAATATGTGGAAGAGTGCTAAAAATTGACCTTTAAAGAACAGACAGAGAAAATTGTGAAGTTTCTGAGGGAAATAAATACTGGGCAGAAAAAAGGGAAATGGGAAGTGTCAATTAGAAATGTATTCGGCCACAAGTAATAGAAAACCTGACCATGGTGGCTTGAACAAATGGAATTTTCTTTTTTTTTTTTTTTTGCTTGTTTGTTTATTTCACAAAGCAAGAAGTCCAAACATGAAGAGTCATGGGGACTGCTTAAACAGATTGCCAACATCAGCCCCAATTTTTGCCATCCTCTTGATCTTTCCCCACGGTTGCAGGTTGGTGGCTACAGCTCTAGTCATCGTACCTACATGTTAAGGGAAGGAATGAGGAGGAAGGAGGAGCACTGACTACACATTGCAGGAACATTAGGGTAGATTTCATTTTATACTCAATTGCTCAGAACTATGTCACATCACTCCCGATAGCTGGAAGGTGATGAGGAAAAGAGTTGGAAATCCAGGTTGGAGCGCTCGGCCAATGGTATCTGCTACCTTATGCAAGAATAATGTCTTCAAAATCAAGGGAGAAGAAAGCTGCAAGAAAGCAAATTGGTAGCAAAATCAAATGTCACAGAGGTTGAGAAAGATGAGCTCTGAAATGAGACTATGGATTTGACATTTAGAAGGGCAGGGACTCTGCCTAGTGTGCTTTCTGTTGTATTCCAGGCACCTTCTCCTGCACCAGGGACAGAGTAGGCAATTAATCACTGACTAGGGAAATTAATCTGGCTGTGGTGTATTAGATGTATTGCATGCATAAAGGTCTGTATTGATCATCCAGTATAAATTAAATTCTAATTTTCTCTAAGTAAATACTTTCTGGAAAGAGTGAGCATCGAGAGAGTTATCCTTCATATGTACATCAGAAACCAGTTAAGAGGAATAGACTGGAACTTAAAAAATATTTCCCCAAAGCTCCGTGAAGCAAGCGGAGGGAACTCTCTGGAAGAATTTGCTTATCTCTATAATTTTGGAAGCTGTTTTTAGTAGGTACAGGTGGTTTATAGTCATAAGAAAGCTTTTTATGTATCATAGCCATTTATTTATGTACTCTCTTGTTATAGGGAAGATTTAAAGCAGTTTTCCGTCTTAGAGGATGATAGAAAAATTCCTATGAAAGGCATTTATGTTATCAAATGTGTGCAGTTAGTATCTTATATTTGCATAATACTTTAGAGTTTACAAAGCACATTTAAATACCCCATCTCATTTGATTCTCTTAACAGCATGGGAGGTGATTAGGGCAAGTATCATTAACTTCCTATTTTATTGTTGAAAAAAAATCAAGAGATCTTATGTAATTTACTACAAAATCACTCAGTTAGTAAGAGATTGAGCTAAGACTTGAACACAGGTTTTAATTCTTAATTCAGTGGTCTTCAGCAAATAAAATTTGCTTCCAAATACATAGAATCAGTTAGGCAGTGGTACTGTGTAATGGAGAAAAATTGTCATGTGAAACCTCAAAACTAGTAGCAGCTTCTACCTTCTGTGGGGTGGGAGTGCATATTTTACACCTGTGGATACATAGAGTTTTGAAATGTTCCCTTCTCTTTGTAGAGACTAAGAGAGGATGAAAGGGCACAACCTTTCTCTGTTGGTGAAAACGTTAATTGCCAGGCATGTTTGATCCAAGAACCCTGTGTTGTTAGATGGTGTTTTTCGTGTAGGGTAACTACAACCATATCTCCCTTTTTCCACTGGGGAATCACATAGTTCAGCCTGCTTTTTGTTTATGACATTCTCTGCACATATCAAGTCTTGTCCATTTTACTTGAAATAAGCACAGATTTCACTGAAGAGGTAAATTATGGGTGCATAAGATAACTTCATCGGATTTAAAGCCTGGTTAAAATTTAGCATCTCAGGATTTAGCATTTTAACTCCTCAGGGAGCACAGCTTTCCTTGTGGATTACTCTGTCTTTCCTTCCTATTAATATTTTACATTGCTACCTCTGTTTCAAGATTGAGTTTTCCCTGCTCTCTTCTAGAATCTTCAGCTCATTGCCATGTGCAGCTAACCCATGTGCTTTGAGTCTTTTGGGGGGAAGTGTTGATATGTTTATTTGGACCCTTTCAACTCCCTGCCTCATCTTCCTTGTGACCAACAAAATGATAATGGACATACCGAGTTAAGAAGAAAAACTAACTATAAATCTACACATGGCCTAAAATTCCAGGGTTTTATTTTGTAAGGAAAAAAGATGAAGAAGCAGAGAAATAACTCACTATTCTATAAAAGATACTTACATTGTAAATTATTGCCTATTTGATTTGTCAAAGTCTAAGTTTGCAGGCCTTGAGGCTACGAGCAGTTCTGAGCTGCCTGACAGATAAATGAGAGCTGCTGATCCAGGTGAGCAATGGAGCTGAGGGACTCACTTGTCACTAGGTGACTTTGGAGATTATGACTCTGTGTGCTCTGAGAAGCCTTGCAGGTAGACATGTGCAATAAATCAAAACTAATCATATCCTGGAGAGAAAAACAGCTGTGTTTACACCCTTACCAGGTTATGTTGACCCTCCCTTGTGGGCCTTCTAGAAGTGTTAGACTTGAGGACTTGCTAATAGCTTATCTGAAACAGTTTTTGAATCCATTTATTAAAGTTCTGAAGACTTATTTTATACTTTTCTTCCAGGGTTCAAGGTTCAGTACTTTCATTCATTCACTCAACAAACCATTGTCAATGTTTTCTATGTGCTAGATGCCGGCCAGTAGGATGCAAAGATGAACCAGGCACTGTCATTACAACTAAGACATTTATAATCTAATAAAGAAGGTAAGACACATAGACCATGAAAGAAAAAAATAATAATGTGTTGCAGGAATATTTTAAATAATATTTTATTAAATATATATGAAATAAGAAATGGGAGGAGTAGAAATGTATAGAGAGATTGAGCAAAAGGAAGGCTCAGATATAACATACTCATATTCCATATTATTGATTGCTTTCATTTGCAGAACACTTTTTTGAAAATAAGCGTTTGCATGTGGTGATAGTCTGCTGACTATAAGGAGTCAAAAGAATAGTGAAATTGTTTAAAAAGTAAGCACAATTACTGGAGCTTATATGTAGGCAAGATTCAGCAACTGTAAACTGATGAGTTTGTTTTCAGCTCTATGTTTACCCACATTAGGGTCCCTCTATACAGTCTGTGGCACTAGAATTTGAAAGTAATATGGAGAACTTGGAAAGATTCAGAATTAAAGCTCAAAAATGTGTTACTAATAAATCAAGGCCCTTAACAGGGACAGCACCAAGTGGCTTGGGAGAATTCAACCCTCTACAACCCCCAAATAAAGAAGCAATGTAAGTAAAGCAGTGTGCTTGATATTCACGTGAAGCTTGAGGACAAAAGTTGGGATCCTTTCCAACCAATCAGATTATTATCCCTAGGGTCTTTTTAGGTAGAGCCTCAAAATGTCCCTACATGATGGAAAATAAAATTTATGAGAAAAATCTATAGGATTTTCAACATCTGCTCCACCCTAAGTACTCGAAAATATTTTTCAAAATGAATAAAGATAAGGATGAGAAATGACTCAAAGACTTACTTAGCTATTATTTCCTGTACCTTCTATATACCTTTTCTGGATTTTAAATAGAAAATTATTATTGATTTATAATATTGTTAGGAACTCCCTCCCCTCAAAGAGTTCAGTGTACAACATATAGGATTTGGGGTAGATACATAGAGTATTTCCTTACTGACCTAGTAGACAAGAAATAATAGATGAGTTTACAGAACTCTTTTTCAAAAGGAGACCCGATTTTCAATAGTCTGGGATAGTTTTTAAGAGAATAACATAAAGACCAACAAAAGTTCCTTTTTCCCCTATCAATAAAAATATAAGACCTATCTTTATATGGGAAATGATATCTGAATAAATCATAAATTCATGAGATCACGAAGATGAAATAATCTCTTAATTCATCTACTTGCAAGCAGTTTTCTTTTTCCACATATCCTACTGCTTAATTAACAGTAGTCTCCGAAAGCTTTCCTTTATTCACTTTAACATGCCTTCATTGAAGACCTACCATATATGAGATGCTATTAATATTACTGGGGGTTGTGGAAGAAGGCAAAGAATACTAAGAAATGGTCACTCTTTGCTGCATACAACACTGTTGGAAAGGAAATTATGACCCTAAAGGGGCTTATAACTGCAAACTTATGATTTGTAATAAAGTGCCTTATTCAAGTGTTAATATCTAATCTTTTGTGGTATTGTATAGCTATGTTTCCATTGTTCTCTGCTCCCTCCCCCATGCAAAGAAATGGATAACTTAGGAACATAAACTATTTGCTCAGCACAGTTTTGACCATAAATATTTCCATACTAACTTTCTGTACACACACACACAAGCACACACACAGACAAGTACGTTTAACATCTTTAACTACATTAGAATTGCGAGGGAATCGTTTTGTACTAGCTTAATTTCTGAGAAGTCGCTCTTCACTTCAGGATGCAGTAGTATGTTGAAGTGGAAAGCATATTTTGGCTTTCTACAGGGCTGAGAGCCTCTTCTTGGGTTTTCACATTTTCCTTTGTGCCTCTCGTGGAACGGTTTGTGGAGACTGCGAAAAGCAGAGGCAGACTCCCTGCCCTGCTCCAGCCCATTCCAGCTCATCATATTCTTACATAATCCAAGAGAAATCTGCTTTTGCTTAGAACGCAGTTGAGGGCAAAGTAAAAAAAAAAAAAAACTTCTTTTTTTTGAGACATTAAATGTTCCAAGTTTGTATGGAAGTTCTGTCAAAGCAACAGCCTAAATGGAGGCAGCTGGAAATCATTAAGGGAACTTGCAGGGGACAGTGATTAAAGCAGGATGGAATTTCCACTCTCTCCGTCTCTCTCTTTCTCTCTTTTTTTTATGGTACTTTAAGCAAGTTAGTGTTCCTTTTGAAATCTGAATTAGCCCTCTGACTATGAGAGTTGGAAAATTATTTTACTCCTTTACTTTCTAGAGACCACTCCACTGATTTCTGAGGCTGTTACTGCAAATGAATAAATGAACATGTTTGGAGCTAACTGGGGCGAGGCAGTGACGTGTATATCATAATCGTATATCATGATTATCCTTGCATCTCTCTGGTCTGAGTCTGATTTGAAATGATAACTACTGAGTAACATTAAGAACACTTTGTGGCTACTTTTCTACTGTTATATGATAATGGAAGGCTACTTTCTAAGGCCCTTATTTTCCCCTCCCACCTTTCTTCTATAATGGTTGCACCATTTTCACAGGAAGAAGTAGTTGTAGATGAATCTCTCCAAGTTCCTTTTTTGCATTCCAACTTTCTATGGGTCCAACTACAAGCATACTGGGGCATCAGCAGCAAAAATTGATGGGTTGAGACTGAAGTCAGAACTGGGACGGGGCTGAGATTCCTCCCTACGGGCGTGGCACACCCAGGCCTGATGTGGGCGGGTGTTGCATCTGGTCAGTGGGGCAGAGCAGAGGAAGCACAGATGGCAGATAGAACTTGTTGTTAGGTGGTGACATTGGAGAGTCTAGGAGATTAGTCTATGGGGAGGGTGACCCTGGCTCATGGCAAGCCATGTGGGACGGAAGGTCCAGGTCTCTCTGGTGTGGGAAAGCAGATTACCATTACACCCTTAGAAAACAAATTGGTCAGTTAGTAGGGGGCATTAGGAGAAATCATGGTGGGGTGGGGGGTGAAGAGTGAACCCAACATCAGCTGGAACTGAACTCAAGGCAGCAAAATGAATTCCCACTACTGTTCTCCTGCCTGAGTTAGTCAGTCGGGGGCTGGGCTTCAACAGGTCAGGGCTGGAGAGACAGGACAGAGTCTTTCATAACCCGGCTCTAGCTCTTCTTCCTGATGAACCACATGGATATCAAACAATTAAGTGTGACTATTCCCTTATTCCTTCTCCGAATACCTATTATGAAGATAGAAAACAAAACTTAGTGGAGTCTTGATGTGGGAAAGTAATTTTGTGGTAGTGAACAAATAGGACTCCTACAGTGGGATCAAGACAGCTTTAATCTTTCCCCCTTTCTTCCAACCTTCTCAGTGGGACAAATCCTTTTCTAGACCTGGATAAATTCCAGGAATGGTACACTGTCTTTTTTGATTACTGTCAGATAATGAGAGATTCTTTGTGCTCTTTTAGTCACCTGAGAGGTTTTATTTTGGCCATTAAAATGTCTACTTCCATGTAATAACCTTAATAATAGTTGTAGTTGAGGCTTCTCATCTCTTTTAACGTAGGTCTGCAAGAGGTGACGGCCTGAAGGAGGGAAGGTGGCCCTGCTGAGCTCTGGTCTCAGGTTCTCCACCTCCTGCTCCTGTGTCTCCATCTCCTCCATGGTGGCTCTGGGATTGGCCCTTTGGCCACCACATTACACTACCTTTGTTGTCATGTGTCTATCTAATAGGGAAGACTATAGTCAATGTGTCTTCTTTATCCTTCACAGTGATTGGTACCATCGTGGGTGCAAGAAAACATTTATAATGTACTAGATAAATTGAACAACAAACATTCAACTTCTAATGCAAAATTATTTTGTCACTGGAAGTACACTCCAAGAGAAGAGACCTCTTTTAGATTCCAGTTTCCCTTTCAGCCTCTATTCTCTATTACATTCCACCTCTTAGCAAGCCTTATATAGATCATATCAAACTTCTTGGTGGGTTGAAGGAATGTTTAGCATCCATTATCTTGAGGCCTCTGCTGACCTAAAGAGAAAAAATCAATTTTTAAAAAACATCTTGTTCAAACCTGATTCAGCCATTAAGGGTTTATTGTTTTCTTAGAGGTAGAATCATCAAGAAAGAATGAGAGTTTTCTTTTCCCTTCCAGCTTTATTACCTTTGAAGAGTTTTGTTTTGTTTTTTTAATTTAACATGTGTTCTTTATTTTCACATAAGTCTAAAGTGCTAAGCTAAACTTATATATATGAATCTATTATGAAGACATAACTCTTGTTAAGACTAACAAAACAAAACACTAATTTGGCAGAGGTCTTGAAGTCTATCGTTGAGTAGACAAACTATTAGATTGATTAAAGAGATTTTCACACAAGGACAGTCTACTAATTTGCTGAGCATTGTATCTCAAGGTTAAAAAATTCTGGCTACATTTTAAAGCAGGAAGATCAATTAGAACATTCATTAGATTCCTATTTACACTTTAATTGTCAACTCTGCTCATTTGTTGGAAGCCTTTTTTAGTCATTAGTGTCTGTCAGTAAGAAATATGTCTTAATTTTGCTTATATTCATTTATTCATCCTTTCATTCAATCAACAAACATTAATAATGTGCCAAGCACTTTGCCAGCTTTTAAAAATATACTGATGAAAAAGACAAAGCTTACCCTCAAGGACATACTCACCTCAAATTCCCACATAATCCAAATTAGTAGAAAGGCGTTAGGTTTTACTGAAGTTAGAAAAATAATTGCCTTTCACAATGAAATACATAAAAAAAATGACCCTAACAAATGTGCATCCTAATTGTTCTTTTCTGTTTGTGATTTTAGCCCATTTACATTTTAGTTTTAGAATATTGAAATGTGCTTTGCTTTGGCTGCTGTTGGCCTTGCATCTATTGTGCATTGGATAGCTCTTGACAGTGGGCACTGCAGATCTTCATTTGGACTCTAGAGGACCACTAGAGAGTCAGTACATGGTGCACATTCTGTTTAGGAGAAGAAGGAGCCTACCTCTCCATTGGAATATAGAAAGTGGAGCCAGTTAAATCTCCCAGATTCTGAAGAAAAGGGTTCTTGAGTACAGCCAGGAGTGGGACTCTTATGTATATGAATCTTTGGAGGAAGAATGTAAGCTCTCTAAAATCATCTATATGTTTATAGATAGACTTTAACGGTCTTCAGATTGGTTGCCTTAATGTCTGACACACCTTTTTGGGTGCTCCTACACAAGATCTGGGCCAGGAATTGGGCCCAAAGGACCCTGCTGAATGCATGACCCGTACGTTTCTGAACATTTAGCAGTCATATCGCAGCAAGTGGTCTCTTCTCTTGGAGTATTATTTCAGTGATAAAATAATTTTGCATTAGAGGTTAGATGTTCATTGTTCAATTTATCTAGTACATTTTAAATGCTTGCTTGCACCCACGATGTTACCAATCACTGTGAAGAAAAAAAAAAGAGACACATTGACCATAGTCTTCCCTATTAGACAGACACATGACAACAGAGATAGTATAATGTGGTGGCCAGAGGCCAGTCCCAGAGGCTACCATCTGCTCTGCCATTAACTGAATATGTGAACTTGCTCATGTCATTTCATTTCTTTGGGCCTCAGCTTCTTTTCTTTCAAGAAATATTTATTTTATTGCATTTGAAACATCTGGAAATATTGCAAACGCCTAGAAAAATACAGAGAATACTATAACAAACACCTGAGTATTCACCACTGAAATTGAACAGTTGTTATCCTTTAAATAAAAAGAATAAAATATTACACAGACTTGAAATCTACTTTGTCCTATTTTCTCTCCTTCTTATCCCAGAGATAACTACTCTCCTGAAGTTGATGTGTATTCTTGTTACCCAAATTTTATAATTTTAAAAAATGATCGAGAATACTGTTTATGTATTTTTAAATTTCAACTTCCTTTGTTCATTTAACATTAGATTCACAAGATTCATCCATGTTGATACCTGGAGTTCTATTTATTCTTTTTATTTGCTGAACCATTAAATAAATATATCTCAAAATTGCCCTTTCTCTATGTTTGAACATTTAGGTTGTTTCTGATTTTCTGCTATTTCAAACCATGCTGTAATGAACATCATTGTTTGCAGGTCTTCTTGGGCACACGTTTGAAAGTTTGTTTAGCATGGAGCTTCCCAAGTTCTCAATAGATGTAGTGTACCACGTTAAAGATGGGCTCTGCTCGGGTATCAGTTTGGGTCCTCAAAGGAGCAGATATTGAGATGAGATTAGATGTGAAGGAGATTTATTTTGGAAAGTGGCTCTGAAGGATCAAGGGGAAAGAGTAGGATGTGGAAGGGAGAGTCTTGTGCTATCACTGCAAGTTGGACACCTGTGAAAGAAGAGAGGAAAGGGAGGGTTGAACAGGAAGAGTCTCAGACCCCAGCACAGTTCTGAGAAAATATCTGCCATACTGATAGGGACTCCTCAACCCAAGGCTGTTGGTTGGAGGAGTTCAGTGTCAGGTAGTAACAGGCTGGCTCTAGCATTCCATGCTGTGCTCAGGCATGGGCTAGGGGCAGCTAGGGAAAGTAGCTCCCAAAGGCGATGACTCCCTAGGAAAATATGACTCCCATCAGCTGGGGCTGATGGTCAACTCTGCTGCCAGCATAGTTTCCCTGAAGGAGATCTTAGCCTCTATGTCCACTACTGATAGTGGCTGCCTCCGCCCACAGTGGCTGAGAAGGGCCCGAGGCAGCCAGAGATCTGACCAGTTGTGAAGTGCAGAACCTCTAAGAATTGTGGCAGTGTTACTTGGAGTGTACTGTTCCTGCTAGAATAAATTCCTCTCTCCTACTGGCTTTGGGGATTCCTCTGTCTTTCTTTTGAGGCAGGCTATGTACTGAACACTTTTTTTGTTTTATTTTATCATACTTTTCTGTGTAGCTTAACAGGAATGGGATTATGTTTCCTGAATCCTCTGTGTTATCAGAATTAGAAAGCCTTCATTTTTTTCACCTATAAAATGGGAGGCTGGAATCAATGATCTCAGGTTACTTTCTGCTTTATTAACCTGATTCTAATTTTTTTTTTAAAGTAATAAAACCAGTGGGAGGAACAATGATGTTCTGTGTAGTGATACAGCCATAGACAACCTTAGAGAAAAGCTGGAAATATAGGACTTGAAAGAAGGATGGGAACATTGTGAACTGATAGGCCATCTATTAATACATTTCATAAAGTAGAGGTATCACATAAGTCTTACTTTCTAATGACATCTCCGAGGATAGGGTTCATGGCTTATTCATCTTAGTGTATCTGGCCCTAAATACACTTAGTGCAACTGAGCCATAAGAATAAAAAAAATAATGTGTATTAAATTGAACTTACTTGAAAGAAGAACCAACACTACTGTTCATTAGGGCGGGGGAGTTTAGTTCCGTATTTAAACTCATATTTTACATTTTAATTGTGTAGATAGGAATTGTAGAGTTTAGATTATATGTAATTTATACATATACATATATTACATAGAGAATTAGGGCTTACTTACCGTGATGGAAAAGAAGATATAGCTTGGACCAGGACTTTGGGGTGAGATGATCTTAACTTCATTTTGGAATGGCTAGTGCAATAGAATTCTTCTGACAAGGTTACTGAAATGTAGACAAATTATCAGTTTTTTTGAAAAAAAAAGAAAATAGAATGCTCAAATTGTCTATAACGGCAATAACTTATGGGTCTTTCTATATATGGCTACTGAAGTCATTTTCTGACAACAGCCAATATTATTTTAGGAAAGGAGGCAAATGATCCCAGATTAACTGAGTCTTAGATACCTAATTTAAAAAATCCATCATCTCACTCAATCAGATGCACATTTGGACTGTCTTCGTGGCTAGCGTTGTCCCTTATTCAGCGGGTCTGTTTTTAAAACTGCATTGACTTTGTTCTGCTGAGTCACAAAGGCTTTTCCATCAGTACATGTACTGAACATTAAAGAACTGATCTTAGTGAGCCCAGTTTTCTCATTTAGTAACTGTAGCTCTGGTATTAATGTCAGTAGAAGTCTGGTGGTTATAACCGAAGCAAGAGGAGGCCTCTCTTTCAGTGTGTTTGCACGAATTGGAGTCTGGTGATTTAGGGTTCTGGGATTTCCTATTCTTCCTTAGCATTTATGAATTCAACTTCCATTTTCAGATTTCCAAAGGCCACTTGAGGGTTTAAGTAATGCCTTTAATTATAACTTAAAGTATAGGCAATTGCATTTCATGAAGCTAACAATTATCCCAAGTATATTATTGGAGAGTGAGTTATTGAAGTCTGCATAGTTTGTAAAACACCCATCAAAATAACTGGGGGAGAACAGAAATAAACTAGATTGGAACAATGAAGCTTGGAAACAATTCTGATTATGTCTAGAGTTTACATGATAATGAGTCCTAATTTTCAGGCATTAGGATTCTTTGTAAAAATTCATATAGTCTCTCTTGCTTGCCCTTATTTAGAAATAGAGATGTTGGCAATGTTTTCATTAACTTTTAAAATATAAGCACTGAGTGCTAATGTGGCAGTTTACTATGCTTTTGCAGACTTTATTTTATGTAATTCTTAAAATTTCCCTATGACATAGGCAATAATGCTCCCTTGAGAATGGATGCTAAGAGGAGATAAGCAATTTGCCCAAAATCACATAGTTTTGAAGTAGCAATGCTGAATTGCAGCCCAGATCTTCTGCTCTAGAATCTAAATTAAAAAGCCCATTATGTGATCAAGTGACTAGAATGGTAGAGCAATCTTTCAGTGTTGAGGCACTTTTTAGGCAATTTTTAAAATGTGAGTAAGTAAATACTCATAAGAATGACATTGGAAAATAAATACTTTGATTTCAAATCAATGCCACCTTTTTTTGTTTTTAGCCAGGCTGGCCCATGTTTTCCTAGTCATATTCACATATCCCTATATCCTAAGGATCATGATGATCTGGCATAAAGGAGGATTGAATGTGCAGTCAGACTCAGTTTGAACTCTAACCTTCATTTATTAGTTGTATAACCTTGGGCAAGCTCTTTGGTTTACTTATTTGTAGGATGGTAAAAAATAATAGCAATCCAAAAGGAATTTTAGGAATAAATGAATGAGATAGTATCTTTAAAGTGCCTGCCATTCTAGGCACTGAATAAATGATGGCCACTGCATTTACAGCAGTGCCAAGCAGGGTGTTATTTCAACTTAGAACATCTCACCCCTTTGAGAAGGTATATAGTTTAAAAATACATCATGGTAGGTTTGTGATAAATTGAGTGACTTATATATAGACTACATTTCCTGCATTTTCTTTTTTTCTTTTTTTTAAAAGACAGTCTCACTCTGTCGCCCAGCCTGGAGTGCAGTGACCAGATCAGAGCTCACTGTAACCTCGAAATCCTGGGCTCAAGCCACCCTCCTCCCTTGGCTTCCCAAAGTGCTGGGATTACAGGCATAAGCCACCGCACCTGGCCAATTTCCTGGATTTTCAATGCAATGATTTTCTTTCTGTATTTTTATTTAAAATTTTGGAATATGAGATGGAAAATTCAAAATTAATTTTTATAGAGTTTTTATACTTTAATGGACTCTATAGTCCATAGCTGGTCTTATCCTTTGAACCTAATGTACACAGTAGCCCTTGAGTAAAAGTAGCAGCATGTTTTCCAAACTAAAATATTTTCATAGGTCAGAACAACCTTTCTGTTAAGAGTATGATCACCTGAGATGTGGTCTGCTTTGCTTACCATGGTTTCTCTGAATGGAATGACATGAGAATAGTGCCGGAGTGTCTTAAATAACAGCATGTTTTTGTCTCCTCCTCAATAGAGGTTTGCAGTGAACACTCCTGGAGGCGGTGGTTGTAATGTGCCTTTTTCCATCAGGTAACTTGGCTGCAGACGTGAGGGTGTGTGGGAAGAAGAGAAGCTCTGCAGGCTCTCAGTCCTCCTTACCTCTGCCCCCTCTGTCTTTGCTCCCCTCCCTCAACCTTTTCTTCCTCCACTGCCTCTTCTTATCTGGGCTCCCTCTGCATTCTATGGGATTTGTAACACAGACCCTGAGAACACCTTAGTGTGCTAGGCAACTGGGCAGTTTTCAGGTGAGCAGTGGGAAACAGGTGCCTTTTCCATCTGTAGCATCCTTTAAAAATATAAAAGAAAAAGCATAAGTTACTTCGGAGTTGACACCTATTACAAAGATGATGTTATAGCTCACATTAGCTAGCATTTACTGAGCACATACTATGTGCCGGGCACAATGTCCTTTGCATAATTTCACATATTTCTTATAACAACCTTGCTACATATGGACTGAATTATGTCCCTCTAGATTCATATGTTGAAGCCCTACCGTCCCCTCAATGTGATATGGCATTTACAGAAATGATTATGGTTAAACGAGGTCATCAGGGAAGGGACCTGATCAAATAGGATTAATGTTCTTAAAAGAAGGGACACAGAGGGCTTGTTCTCTTTCCACCATGGGAGGATAGAGTGAGAAGGTGGACATCTGCAAGCCAGGATGAGAGCTCTCACAAGAAACTGACCCTGCCAGACCTTGGCCTTGGACTTCCAGCCTCCAGAACTGTGAGAAAATAAATTGCTGCTGTTTAAGCCACCCAGTCTGTGATATTTTGTTATGGCAGCCTGAGCTGACTAATACAAGCCTGAATTGGGTCCCTTTTTTACAGACGAGGAAACTGAGGCTTAGATTACTGAGTTAAAGAATTCTGATAGTATTCTAACACTGTTTTTAACCTCTTTGTCTTTTCTAGCTCAGGGTGAGATTTAGGGGGCTGCTTTGTTATTTTTTTATCAAACCACATGTTTGCTTCCATTTGCTCCTCCTATTTTTCTAGTCTTTCTTAAGAATTATTCTCATTCAGTATTCAGCACTCTTTTTTTTTTTTGCTATGTTGTCTTTATTAGTCTTTTATTACATAAGAAAATTGAACTTTGACAAGGTTAAAGTTTTTTTTATTTAATTTTTTTATTTCAGGAAATTATGGGGGTACAAACATTTTGGTTACATGTTATGACTTTGTCACATCCCAACCATGATTCGACATGTGCCCTTCACCTCCCCCCCCACAATGCTCACCACGTCCATTAGTTGTGAGTTTACCCACCCCAATCCCTCTACCCCCAAAGATTATTACTACTGTGAGAGCACCTTAGTGTTGATCCGTCAGTGACAGTTTGATGGCGAGTACACATGGTGCCTATTCTTCCATTCTTGTGATACCTCTCTTCGGAGGATGGGCTCAAGCTCTATCCAGGAGAATCTAAGAGGTGCTAGATCACCATCCTTTCTTATAATTGAGTAGTATTCCATTGTATACATACACCATATTTTATTAATCTACTCATGGATTGATGGGCACTTGGGTTGTTTCCACATCTTTGCAATTGTGAATTGTGCTGCCATAAACATTCGAATGTTTATGGCAGTACTCAGCACTCTTGACTTTTTGATTTCTTTCAAAATCCTATTCTCTACCCCCATGCAAGCATTTTGTTATTGCCTTGTGCCCTCTCTCACCTCTTCAAAATGTTTTCTGAAAATGATTTCCTCTCTCAGACTCTGAGGTTTTCTCACTTATCAAGCATATCTTTCCCCATCCCTATTACAATGTTTTCTCAATGTTTCCACTTGGATAAACATCTCCTGAAAGACTTTGAGGGTTTTTTTTTTGTTTTTGTTTGTTTGTTTTTGCAACTTCAGTAAAGTTCTTGGTGATCTGAAGACAAGGAGTAATGAGAAAAATAGGTAGATAATTTGTCATTTCCTAAGTAAAGATTTGGTGATTTAACCTCCACTTCCTATCCAGTTTTTAAAGAATTTAAAGATGATTTATTTTGTGTTATTTTAAAAAAAGCATCCTACCTACTTCTCTGCTATTTTAATTATGAAGTATTTCTCTTGAATTTCAAATTCTCTACCTCTGGGCGTGCAAACGTCCCCATAGTTTATTGAACTGCCAATATCAAGACATACAGTAATGAACAACAGACATGTTTTTAGTCTTGAATACCCAGGGCCATCCTGTTGTTTACATTACTCATCTCTCTCATGTAAGAGAAAAATAAAGATATTCCCCATAGATCTTCCATTTTGCCAATTTCGTGAGTCGTCCTTTCTTTCCTACTCCCTTACCTAAACCTGTAATAAATCATCAGGTCTTAGAGATACAACTTCTTAAACACCGAGTCTCTTGCAATCAGTCTTCTTGCCTCCAGTCCCCTGCTGTTATCTCAGACCCTCCTATTGCTAACTTACTGCTCTCTTCTTGCCTGTAGCCCTCTCATGACTTCTCCTTGAACAGAGGATAACAAATGTACACAGCAGGGCACACATAGTCTTTCAGGCCTTAGTTCTTATCTATAAATTCAATCTGAATCTTATCAACTGTCCTTTCCCTGATCCTATGCCTGGAAATTTTGAACAATCGATCCATTCTACATGCATTGCTGACTGTGTGGCAGACCCTATGCTAGACACTGGGGAAACAAGGATGGTCAGGGTATAGTCATATCCTCCTGGAATGTGCAATCTAAAGGGAATATAGATACGTCTACTAGAGGATACACTTGAGTGTATTAAGCTCTGCAGTAGGGAAATTATGGCATGCTATCGTGGAATATAGAAATGATACCAACTCAGACTTGAGGAGGTCAAAGAAGATGTGTTATATCCAAGTTAAGACCTGAAGGTTGAGAAGTGCTATTCAGGTGCTACCAACACTTAGGAGTTGAGGACAAGGAGTAACTGCTTCAGGCAGAGAGCACATCATTTGCAAAGGTGAGAAAGAACATGTAATTCATATTATGAGAACAGTGAGTAGTTCATTGTGGCTAGAGCAGGAGTAGCTGAGCAAGCTGTGTTGGAAGATGAAGCTTGGAGAGATACATTTCTTTAACAGTCAGGCTCTTTGGGCTGTTTCTCATGCCGTTCTCTCTGCCTGAAATGTCCTTTGCACTCCTGTCCACCTGGCAGCTTCCTATTCACTCTTGGACTCAGCTTAACTGTCATCTCCTCTGTAAAGTTATCCTAATCTTTCTCAGGGGATACAATTTTTATCTAACACATACTTCGGTTTACACTCATATCACTGTACCTGTCTCTCTTCCTACAGGGTCAGCTCCTGGAAGGCAATGTCGATGATCTATCCTTACATCCTCTTGTTTTAGCAAAGGAACTATTATAAAGTGGATGCTCAATCTAAAACATTTGCTAATGTCACACTTTTTGAAAAGTGTCCTGTTTTTCCCATGGATAATGAAACATTTTGTTTTATTCACATCTTGGGCTAGGGTTGTGTATGTATGTGTCATTGTACTTTAACATATTCCTTGATATATAGAGTTAGGAAACTGCTCAGCAGAGTTACACTTATTTGATTCCACAAATTTTTGTGAAAATCGGGCATGACTCCTGGAGAAATGTGATCAGGGCTCCAAACTCTTCACTTTAAAGATTGAGTTTATTATGAGGATTGAATGAACAAAGTTTGGGGAGAAAAGGTACCTGCCAGGTGACTTCTGTACTAAGAGTCAAGAGTTGATGCTCAAAAGTTGAAAAGTTGCTGCTGGTTTCTCATGGTAGTTGATACCAGAATCCATCCTGGCCTCACTCTCCTGGTAGCAGCCTTAGATTCAAGAAGAGTGGCTATGTGAGTGAATTTAAAGCGTTGTTTTAGAAGAATCCAAGCCAGGCTTGACATGAAGCATTTTTGACTGAGCATATTTTTAAAGAGAGACTCTACCACCTGTGCACTTAAGGGAATACCATGCCTGGGACTCATCAACAGAGCCCTGCCTCTCTGGTGAGGGCAGTTATCAGGTGAAGGGCTTTGGGCACAAAGTAGGTGGCCCACCTGTGGCTTTTCCAGTTTTTTTTCAGTAAGCCTCCAGGTTATAAGTGGTAAAACGATGGAGACATCAGAATCAGTAGGGGCAAATACCTCTATCAGAAATCTATCTCAATGGGACCACCAGCTTGTTCAGCCCACCTGTTTGTTCAATACTTCATTTACTCAAGAATGTTTACTGAAAATCTACTATATGCCAGGCACTTCTGTAAGTATTTGGGATATAAAAGTAAAAAGTCGGGCAAAATACTTGCCCACATTGAGCTCATTTCTTAGAAATAAATACATATAAAATATCATTGTAGGTAGAGATAACTGCCATGAGGGAAAAAAAACAGGGTAAGGAGGTAGGGTGTGAGTGAGTGTGTGAGTGTAGGGGACTTGTTCGAGAGACAGTGGTCAGGAACACCTTTCTGAGGGAAGGATGTTGAGCAGAAAATGAATGAAGTGAGAATCTGGAGCATATGACCACGTAGGTAAGCGTGCACCCCACAGAGGAAGAAGCGCAAAGCCCATGGGGAGAATAAATTTGCCATATTAAGGAGCATTATGAGAGCAGAGAGAACAAGGAGGAAAATAGTGGAAGATGATTCTGAGAAGCCATGCAAGTCCAGAAACTATGGGCAAGTTTTGAGATTTATGTTTCTAAACAATCATTGGTGCTGTAGTTCATTGTGGCAGGGGTAGAAAGCTTGCATTAGTTCAAGCAAGAAAAGGAAAAAGAAGCATTCATGTGGACTCGGGTGGTAGCCGTGGAGATGGTGAGAAGTGGCTGGATTTAGGATAAACTCTGGAAGTGAAGCCAACAGAATTGGATTTAAAGAGGGGTGGGGAACCTGCAGCCTCAAGGCCACATGTGGCCCTCCAGATCCCCAAGTACAGTCCGACAACTGAATCCAAACTTCGCAGAACAAATTCCTTTGTTAAAAGGATCCAGAAGGCCACATGTGGCCCCAAGGCTGTGGGTTCCCAATCCGGTATTATTGCTCATTTTTTAAGTAAGCATCCAAGAAAGATGCCCTTTGAGTCTGTGCCCATTGGTTCAGTCCTGATGTGCTAATCTTCAGCTGCACTAGCTTCTAGCACATACAGCTTGTAGGGGGGATTTCTAGGAGCCAGCACCACGGGCAACTGACCCTTACTTCTAGGATTTTTACACATACCAAGGTTAGTGGAATCTTGGAGAAGAGGGACTTCCTGCTCAAGAGGGAAAACAGGAAGTCATGGTTGCTATACTTGGGGTAGTGACATTTTTCCCACAAGGTGATGAAACCTGGACTTGCTGGTTCCCCCATATTGCACAAACACACCAGAAAGTGCCCCAGATGGGTGAGGTAGAAAGCAGTGAGCTGAGAAAGTTTTAAAACAAACTAACAAACTCCACCACCCCTCTGAAACTTTTTTAGGATATAGTGGCAGAATCTCTGCAGAGAATGGCCGGTCTTCTGAATATGTTAGCCCTAATGAAAAATGCAGATGTTCTTTTTTTTCTTTGCCCAGAATGTATTTAAAGATTTTGAGTCTTCACGGTGCCTCCTAAATATGCTCTTCTTTTTCCATGGCCTGACTGCTCCCAACCCTCCTAATATTTTCCTCTCTCTAGACATACAGCCTTGACTCAAAGCAGAGAAATTAGTGTAGCTTCATATTTCTGCAGGTTGAGACTGAATGGTTGAATTGGGGTGGAATCCTTTTCACATTATCCCGTCTGCCTTCTCTACCCAGAGCCGAGGAAAGAGTTCTGGGCACAAGCACTCAGTCCAGATTGATTGTGGGGACAGTCTAAGCCACAGCCATTTAACCTCTTCATCTGGGTCATAATGGACAGTGTTTGTGGGTGAACCATAGCTTTAATTATTTCATTAGTGAAGATTATACATGAACCTCTCTATTCTCTGTTGCTTCTTACTTCAAAGATTGATGTTTCCTTTTTCAAAAAATTTTTAACTAGCGCATTTTAATTGTACATATTATGGAGTACAATTTGATGTTTTAATACATATGTACATTGTATAATGTTCAAATCAGGGTAGTTAGCATGTCTACCACCTCACGCATCCACTGTCTCCCTATGGTGAGAACACCCAACATCCTCTCTCCAGCCACTTTGCAATACGCAACGTCCTGCTAACCATAATCACCGTACTGGGCAACAGAACACCAGAACTTATTTGTCCTATCTCCTTGTAACTTCATATCCATTGGCCAATCTCTCTCCCATCCCTCTCCCATCTCTTCCCCAGTCTCTGGTAATCACTGCTTTACTCTTTACTTCTATGAGATGAACTCTTTTCTAGATCCCACATATGGGTGAGATCCTATGGCCTTTGTTTTTCTGTGCCTGACTTAATTCACTTAACTCAATGTCCTCTAGGTTCATCCATTTTGTCTCAAATGACATGATTTTATCCTTTTTTATGGATAAATAATATACCACATTTTCCTTATCCACTTATCCATTTTGGGGCATTTAGGTTGATTCCAAGACTTGGGTATTGTGGCTAGTGCTGCAGTAAACATGGGAATGCAGATATCTCTTTGATGTACTGATTTCATTGCCTTTAGATACATACCTAGTAGTGAGATTGCTGCATCATGCGCTAGTTACATTTTTTAATTTTTTGAGGAAGTTCCATTCTGTTTTCCATAATGGCTATACTAATTTATGTTCTCATCAACAGTATGTAAGGGTTCCCTTTTCTTCACATGCTCCCCAACACTTTTCTTTCTTCTTTCTGATAATAGCTATTCTGAATGAAGTGAAGTGGTATCTCACTGGGGCTTTGATCTGCATTTTCCTGATGACTAATGATGTTGATAATTTTTTCATGTACCTGTTGGCCACTTGTATGTTTTCTTTTGAGGAATATCTATTAAGGTTTTTTGCCCATTTTTAAATTGGGTTATTTAATTTTTGCTGTTGAGTCATTTGAGTTTCTTATATATTCTGGATATTAACTCCTTGTGAGATGTATAGTTTGAAAATATTTTCTCCTATACTGTAGGTTGTCTCTTTACTTTTAATTGTTTCCTTTGCTGTGCAAAAATGTTTTAATTTGATACAAAGATTGATCTTTCTAATGGCATGAATGGTTATGGACCAACATAAAAATATGACAAGTACAGAAATAGTTTTGTGGTCTATTTTAATTGAAGGTTTATGTGTTTGTGTATGAGGTGGTGGTGAGAAAGATTGGGAAATGATTTTTTCTCCCTCAATATTTCTTCAAACAAAATCAATACAGGAAAGTTGTACATCCTTGGATGTTACATTCCTAAATGTATATTCTTTCTTTGTTTCTTTCTTCCTTCCTTCCTTCTTCTTATTGCTTTGCTAATTATATTAGTTACCTATTGCTGTGTAAAAACTTGATCCAAAATTTAGAGGCTAAAAACAATAAATGTCTATAATATCAGTTTCCATGAGTCACAAATCTGGGTGTGGCTTAACTGGATCCTCTGTCTCAGAGTCTGTCACAATGCAGCAATCAATGTGCCAGCTAGGACTCTAGTCATTTCAAGGTGCCATCTGGGGAGGATACACTTCCACGCTTATTCACATGTTTGTTGGGACACTCATGATGGCTGTTGACTGGTGGCATCAGTTCCTTGTCCTCCTTAATTTAGGCCTCTTCTTGCTAGGGCTATTCACAACATGGCCACCTGCTTCCCCTAGATTAAAAGCTCTGAGAAAGAATGAGAAATGGCAAGCAAGGCAGAAGTCACGTTCTTTCTGTAACCTAATCATGCGAGTGATAGCTCTTCACTTTCCCTGTATTCTGTTCATTAGAATCCAGTCACTAAGTCCAGCCCACAATCAGGGGAGGGGATAACACAGAGGCGAGGGTCACTGGGAGCTATTGTAGAATCTCTCTACCACATTAATTTATTAATTCATAATAAAATATTTATCAAAGACATGTATAAAAAGCCTTGCTCTATGGACTGGGGTTTTAGAAGGGCCCCAAATACAAAGAAGTATACAGTATTTTGTGTATGTCTATGTGTGATTTGCTATCTATCTAAGAAGAAATACTTATAGTTTAAAAATATCCTACAGTAACATGTCAGCACAAAAAAGTGCTCAGAGAGTTACGGAGGTAGGAGAACTCACTGTGGAGACGATTTAAGAACTGTATCCCATCTAAAAGAGAAACACATTTCCATCTGACGTGGCTGCTATAGAGTGAGACACATCAAAGGATGACTGTTGGCAATCCACTTGGAACCAAACAGGAACCAAACCAAACAGCTTTATTCCTTTCTAACATATTTGAAGATCCTCTGAGAGTATTGCTGTAACAATTCCCCTCCATTCTCTCCCCACCTCCCACAAATGGCTGGGAGCAAAAGAGAAAAAAGATGAGGAAAACAGGACTTGCAGCTCTTGTGATGTGACTTTTTAAAAATTTTGTTTCTGAAACTTTCTGAGGCAATTTACTGTGGAGCTCCTGGGCATCCTTCCTGTGTGTAACTGGAAAGTAAACAATGATTAGAATCATAGGAGTTTTGTTTTGTGTTTTAGAACCCTGCCCAAGGCTATCCTCTCATTTTGTCAGCGAGGAAAACAAAGTCCTGAGATGCTCCATGACTTGCTCAAGTTCACGGCACCATGAAGAGAACAAGGATTCTCCAGCTCTCAAACCACTGCTCTTTCCATGGCATCGCACTGCCTCTACCAAATGCGCAGACACAGTAGACTCCACCTGGGTTTCTTATACACACATTAATGTCACTGCCAGTGCAGTGACAGGGGCTGTCCTTATATCACATGTGAGGAGCGCAGTCAGTTTTGGAGGTGACTATTTTATTTTCTCATACCAACTAGTATTAGTTGAGTTTTTTGATAACACTATACATACTAAATACCATTTATTCCACTGAGATTTAGGCCTCTTCTTTCAATGGAATGTTCAATAAGGAAAATTGAATATATTTTAGTAGTATCTGCTTCCTACAGTGCAAGGAGAAAAGAATTGGAATTATAGGAAGTTGAAATGCTATTTGAATCTAAGTTTCAAAATAAAACCAGTTTACATTTAGCACTGATAAAAGTTCACAGAGATATTCTAATATATATATAATACTTTCTTAGAGCAGTTGTATATTTCTGATAAGTTTTACTGATAAGTTTTACATACCAAAATGTCACTCTAGGGGAGAAAAAAAAACCCCATGTTTTTAATTGGCAATTTAAGAAATAGCATCTTTATTAAATGTAGATTATAAGTTTATGTACACATATGGGTTTAAAGCAAGTTTCTTATCCCAGTTCTTAAACTTCTTTTGTATTTTCCAGGAGATATCTTCCAGACATGGGGAGGAAATGAAATGGCATTACCACTTAACTATTCCTTTAGCCCCTCTGCACTTTCTTTTTGTCCTCCTTAATTTTAAGAATTTATAGTGCTATCTTGAACTTTCATAAGCTGTAATATTCCTGCAGAAAGTGATAACAGCCATGTTAGATGCTATGATTTTTTAAATAAAAGTGATACACCATCTCTCCCTAACAGAAATCTTGAATCAAAAATTAACATACGGTTAAGTATTATAGATGATGTTGATATGTGTGTCATTACTTTGTGAAGGCTAAATCTTTTAGAAGAGTAATGGTGGGGTCCTTTTTGCCGTGACAGAGTGACCTCTGGTGAAACTGCCAAGTGAAACTGGTGACTTGAAATTAAACAAAGACTTGTGGCTGTAGTTGTACTGACTTATGAAACAACAAAACCCTTTATGTGCAACTATTAAGTCCCAGGAAAGATCTTAAGCAATTTCCCAACCTTTACAGTGTGGCATGTTTCCAAAGCCATTATCTTATTGTGCCCTTGGACTTCTGTGAGATATGATTCTCTTCTCCATTTCACAGAAAGAAGAGGAAATCTGACATCAGGAACATAACATGCCTTTTTTATGGTCACGCAGTCCATGGGATTGGATCTTAGGTTTTCTGAGCCCCAGGCTTTTGCTTTGTCACTTAAGCACTTTCAGGAAAGTGACGGGGATGTCAATATGCAAGAAATCCACAAAAATCACTCACTGACAAACGCACAAGTGAGCAGACAAAACGTGGACTAAGTGAGGTGTTCCTTCCACACTCTGGGTCTTCCAGACCCTTTGTTATCCCTTCATCTCACCCTACTTTTCCATAATTGTGAGTTTGCTATCTCGTTCTCTTCAAATTGGACTATCTTTTATTTTCTTTTCTGCCTGCTGAAATTCTAAGTGTTGCTTATGATCCATCTCAGATATCATTCATTGATTTGGTAGTCTTCTTTTGATTTGTATTGAATGTTTTCCTCCTCAGTCTTGGCCCCTCCAAACAATGTCATTTATACCTGACTTCGTATGCATTATCATGTGGCGATATGTGTAAGAATATTCATGTTCATATCTCTCCCTGCTCGTAAGAGCAAGGAACATGATTTGTTTCTATGGGGCTTTGCAGTAGTTTATACATAGGAGGAGATAGGTACATATGGGATAAATTTAAGTATTTGTTTGAGCAATTTATGGCAACTACAAAACAAGAAATGAAGAACTAACCTTCACCTGCCTGGGTGGTAGGATTTGGAACTTCCTTAGATGGTCAAGTGGAATTCCTAGGCAGAAGGGCAATGGCAGACGCTAGTGAGATTGTGGCAGGTGGTGGTAGCAAGCATGACAGAGAGCAGAGGTGCCTGAGGTTCCTTCCTCTTTACAAACACTCATCCTGCCTCACTTGCCTGCTTTCCTATGTAACATTTCTACTCAACTGAAACTCCATGAGATGTGCGCACTGTATTCTCAGTGACTAGCACAGAGCCGGGTTAGAGGAGCTTCTAGACATTTGTTGACTGAATGACTAATGCATGACAGTTGGAGCTCTCACAGTAAGAGTAGAAAAGGGGAACACATGTCATGCACAGATTGTTTATTCACTGATGATGGTCTCCGCATAAAGTGTTTTGATTTTTAGTGTGTGTTTTTGTATATTTGGATGGCTTATGCCTTTGTAAATTGTGTTACTTCCCCCTTCCATATGCCTTTCTGTTTTTAATTACCTTTATATACTGCCAAAACAAAATAAATCCAACAGCTGCCTCCACTTGTGTTGCCTTTAGAATTGTTTTATGATCTCCTATCTCCTTTAAATATACCCTAAGTACGTTTTTGAGGGGGAGGCAGGCATCTGCAGAGAAGGCAGACGAGTCAGTCACTCCTGTCTCAGCACAAGAATTTACTCTGAAATGTCTAGCGGAGGAACTATCTTACCTCAATTCTTTCCCAGAGATTCTTGCATGCTAAGTATCTTCTTCAATACCATTCTAATTATGCATTATTTTCTCGGTTTAAAATAAAATCATTTATGGGATTTTCATTCCAGAAATAGATTTTAATTAGATCCATCTCTCTCTCTCTCTCTTTTTTTCAAAGAAGGGATTCCTAAACCTAAGTGGGAACTTATGTAAAATGTTGTAGATGTAGGAGATTTAAATGTATTTAAAGGAGGCTAATTAAAAAATTTTAATAGGTACTCTTTCAAAGGAAATGAAACTGCAGCATATGTGACTTTCATTAGTGACTTTACTATAGAGATATAAGCCAAAGTACTTGATAGGGAAAAGTTAATGATTAATTAATTGATCCTTAAATTGTTTGTTACATACTCATGAAATACATCTTTTGAGTATTTTCTGAATTACTCTCTTAAGGAAAAGGCAAAGTATTGCTTATAGTAAGTCAAACCTTGTCAACTGTCAGTAAGGCAGCCAGGGTCACAGCTCTTCCTGTGTATCCCAGATGAGGTCTCTTGATTTTCTCGGATCATGAGAAATGGAGAAAAGGTAATTAGTTGTCAAATTAAAACATCATTTTATGTAGGAATTCAGGAGGGGGTCATTGTGATGCAATGATTATAATAGTAAAAACTAATCTAATGTGTATTTTCAAGGAAATTAGTTAAAGATAAGGAGGCAACCCTGTGGTCCCTGGTAAACTGATTGTATTTTCATCCAGAAAAATCAATATTTCCTGGTATAATATTTAAAATACCAAAGAAACCAGCCACAATGTGAACATAAAATTTATTAAGATTTAATTTATTCTTTTATGACCTTTTTTTTAGCTTTTTTTCTTAAGTGGACATTGAAGTAAAGTTAAATGCAATTCATATATTGCATTTTTTTTTTGTTTTTTTTTTTGAGACAGAGTCTCGCTCTGTCACCCTGGGTCATCCTAGTTCACTGCAACCTCAAATTCCTTTCTATTTTTAGTAATAAAAATGGGATCTTACTCTTCCTCAGGCTGGTCTCCTAACCTCCTAACTCCTAACCTCAAGCCATCCTCCTGCCTTGGCCTCCTAGAGTGCTAGGAGGCCTCATGTTTTTGTATTTCTTTAACTTAAGAAAAGGGATTCAAATACTCCCTATGCCAAATACAGACTGATAATTCCCAAATTTTTATTTCTGGCCTGGACTTTCTCCTGTACTCCAGACTTGTGTGTTCCTCTGCACACGTGACTTAATCTACTTTGTGTATGGTAAGAGACATCTCAAACTTCACATGTCCAAAATGGAATTCTTCATCTTCCCACCCCCTTCCTGTTTCCCTCACAGCTTTTGTCACCTCAGTTAATGGCAACTTCATCCTTCCAGTTACCCAAGCCCAGAACCTTGGGAGTTACCCTTGACTTCTCCGTTTCCCGACTCTAAATCCATCAGGTTTCAGAACGCACACAGGATTTGACCACTCCTCACCTCGTTCTATTGGGCAGGTCTGAGCTCCTACCATTTCTCGCCTGGATTTACCATAAGAACCTCTGAGTGGTCTCTGCTTCAACCTTTGCCCTCCAGCATAGACTCTGAACATGGCAGCCAGATCGATCCTTTAAAAATAAAGATAGATCATGCCACTCCTCTGCTCAGCAACCTTGAGTAGCTCTACATTTCTGTCGGAGTAAGTACCAAGATCCATATAATGGAGCTCTCCACGCTCTGGCCTCCCATTACTTCTCTGATCTAACCTCCAACTTCTCTCTACCTGGTCCACACAACTCCAGCCATACTGGCCTCCTTACCATTCCTAGCAAATGGCTGTGCCTGGAAACTACTTTCCTTGATACCCATCTACATGGCTCACTCTCTGCTCTCCTTCAAGTTTTTCCTCAAATATCATCTTTTTAATGGGGCCTTCCCTGATGCCCTTTTGAAAATTACTGTCTGTGCATCTTGTGTCCACATCCGTGGGTTTGATTTGTGTTTGGGATAATTCGTTTATTCTCTCCAGGTCTCAGCTTTCCCACTATACATGTAGTGATACAGGCAAAAATGTTTCATAAAGCGCTTTGGGTCTAAAATTTAAAAAAATGTTATGAGACCAACTTGACCCTGCTAAATTGAGTAGTTAGACCTGGGCTTGAAAGTTAGTGAAGAAGACAGGTCCCATTTCCCCAAAAGCTTGACTTCTGTATGAAGTATTAAAACATAGCATGGGATGCTGGCTAAGGCAAGTGTTACATTTCTGAAATAAGTCTAATTTAAAAGTGTGCTTGTTTTTGCTGGTCCCAATTCTCTTTGGCTAACTGAATAGTCAGGAAGCCTTAAAGAAGGAAATTGAATTCTGTGGGCCTTGGTTTCTTCATGTATAAGATGAGGATATTATGCTACATGATGTCCAAGTTCTCATCTAGATTTAGAATTCCCCCTTTCCAGAAGGAAACTCAGACTTTTCCTCATAGTCATGACTCTTCATCTAGTCATAAAATATTCATATGCAAGTTGATGACAAGAGACAAACTCTCATGGCTTTGTATAGCATGGCACCATTCCCACTGAGTATAGTTGTAGATATTTATTATAGTTCTTTTCATATGCTCAGCCATCCCACGGAGACCTCAGAGTTTAGGGCGAGTGTGACTCTAAGACACGCACTTGTATGTTTATTTTCAGTGTTAGATAATTATGCACAAAAAGCAAAGCAGAATGTTGAAACATGGTAGATGTTTTGTTCTGAAGTATCTGAAAACTCCTTGTTAGAATTGTGAGTTTTGTTTTGCCAGAAGATCATAGTTATCTGAATATTTTAATGTAAATACTCAAAAGGTTTTTGAAGGGAAGGCCCTTTTCCAGGCTAACATGCTTAATACTTTTGATTCTGCAAAAGATCAGTTTTATATTTTTCTTCACGAAGGATACTAGTGAATAATAAAGAACTTAAATATCAAGTTAGTGAGTCATTTTTCTTTGTGAACTCTACTTAAATGTAATTATTAAGCTATAATCTTAATCAGTACTTAAAGACTGTTTCTGTATAGAATTGAAGCAAATGATATTTTGTTAAATAGTACCTTCCAGATATGTGAACATTTATAGTTTCTGGGGTGTGATTATGTGAGTAAACAGAAGGATTGTACAAAAAGGAAATTTTCTGGTTTTATTCTTCATAGAAGTAAAGTGGGAGCTAATATGTAAAAGCAACTTCTGTTGTAATTTTGGTACTTGTAGGCACAGTTCTTGGAAATTTACATTTCTGTGGCTTTCAAATTTTTTGAGGTGTTATGCAACAAATTTGCATAAAGTTCCTTTGAGCATAAAGAACAAAGACGATTCACATGACCATTCTCCAGAGGGCAAAGCCTCAGCACCCGGAAAAGGGAAGCAAAGATTCTCCAGAACTTAACCATTTGATGTCTGATTTCATACTGAGTCATGGGACTAATGTGATCGTTCATTCATTCATTCATTCATTCATCAGTCAGTATTGTTCCAAGTTAGGCCTTGTTGAGACTTTGAGGATGTGATTGCCTTATTATTGGAAATCTATCAGGAACAATGCACTAAAATGCCCAAGGATAAACCAAAGGCTCCTTAGTAACATTGGTTCCATTCTAGCTCTTTTTCCATTTTGTACAGAGGATACTTTTGTGGAACTGTGAACATAATTGAAATCATATGTCACTGCTCTTGGTGTTTCCAGACAGGCAGACCAGCATCAGCTGCACTATAGAAACTTGATACTCATAACGTTTTCCTCTTTATTACTAGGGAGGTTTTTAAGAAGACTAAAAGCTCATGAGTAGTTGTACAGTCTAAGAAACACTTTCAGTTATAAATCTTGGGATTTTACTATACTTACTCTTTTAGCCAGAATTTAATTTTATTTCTTTAAAAATTTCTTTCTCCCCACAAAAATTATTTCTCTTGAATACACACAAACACATACTCTTGAAATTATAGAGCTACTTCTTATATCTGACCAATCAATTCATGTCATTTTCTTGTCCTCTTCCTCCAATCCAGGACAGGGTCCCACCCAGAAGCCTGAAATATTTTATCTCAGGGGGCTATATCAAGATGCCTTGTTTTTGGTAGTTCACTTTCCCCAGGGGCTGAGGACTGCCTCTCTAACCCACGTCTCCTGGTTCTTCCTGCAAAGGGTAGACCTTGGAGAATAATGGCAACAGCCTCTCTAAAAGGATTTGGTTACCTCCATCTTAATTGCACGATGGCAAGTTGATAGGAAGGAAAAAGCCCAATCCCTGAATGTCACCAATAAGATTTGGTTGCCATAATTAAAAAAAAAAAAAAAAGCCCTTCAAACACATGCTGTGAGAACTAAGAATAACAGAGATACTGGAAACTCACTTACTTGGAAGGAAGGAAAGGAAAAGGGAAGAAAGAGAAAAATGAAGAGAAAAAGGAGAGAGGCAGGGAGAGAGAGGTGACGTGGCTGCTAGTAACATCAGTCTCTGAAACCAGCTGGAATATCGTGTGTCTCTCAGCTTCTGCATAATGAATAAAGGTTTTCCAAATGATATAGGCTTGGTTCCAAGAGGGAGGAGGCCACGTTAGCACTCATTCCTTCAGAACCACAGTATTGCAGACTGCACCAACTCACCGCCTGTTTTCCTCATCTACCAAAGGGGAAGCGGGTGGAGTTGCTTTTAATTATTAGCCTTTAAAATATCCTCTTTATTATTTGTGGTCCTGGCAAAGGAAAAACTTGTATTCATAGGTAATCCCAATCTTATTTTAGTCCTTTCCTTCAGCCTCTCCCTTCCAAACCTTTTACCTGAACAGAACCCCAGATTTAACAGATATGTAGCAAATAACTGGACCAAAGAGAGAGAAAGCAAAAGAAGTCAGTTCCTGTGTGACACCTACCCTCATGAATCACAGAGAGAAATCCCCGGGAATGCCGTGTACCTACCTCTGGGGCACCTCTTATAGGCTATATCAGAGGATCATGTCCCAAATGACTGCATTTTAATAGTTCCAAGGAGGCAAAATGAAGTTTATTACTCTATTATATTCCTTAATTCATCTTGGAGCATTTTGCATACAATTATTTGAGGCTTCTTTAATCAAATATAAAAAGCCTTGTTAAGGAATTAGGAATAGCAAATATTGAGAATGCAGACAAATTGTCCTGAACTTTTATTTGGTCTGTCTCATGCTTACTTTTTAATGAATTATTGAATTAATCTGTATGTCTCAGAATTTTCCTGTGTGAGATTTATCGAGTGGCTCTAAGCCATGGCCAGCGGGACATGCATTGCAACGGCCATGCAAAAAGTAAGGAATTGTTGTCCTGTCACAAAACTATGCAGGAAGAAAATTTTTCTTGGCATTTCTCTTTTGTGGTGAAATAGAATATTGGCTTTTGGGGTTCAAGATCTATGATTTGAATTAGCATTGCCCTGATATGTATTAGGCATCTGGTGTTTGTTTAATGAATGAATGCCAGTTGGCATGACAGAGAATATAAAATCAAATGAATGTACGAGACACAGTTTGTCTGCTAGTTCTTAGATATTCATCTTGAATAACAGTATGAAAAATGTGGTGAATTATTATTTTTCTTGGAAATTCAAATGGACATGTGACCAAAATGATTATTACTTTGACACATAAGAGATAAGTAGTCTCCCACTATAGGTGATTAGGTTAGCGACTACTTTTGTCTTGTTTCACATGTGTGTAACCAGAGAAATAGAGAACTTGACCGACATGCAGGTTTTGGAACTATTCAGTTTCTATGATTTTAGGAAGATGTAACTAGAAATGCTATGTTTAATGGTATAAACATAAACATTTAAATGTATCTTGAAATGAGCATATTCTGGGAATTGTATTAAGGCTATAATTGGAAGCTAATGCTGTATCCCCAGGAAACTAAAGAAATTAGTGTTTGATAAAACACTCTGTAGAAAGTCATTTAGACTTTTTCTTTGCTGGGGCAAGGAAGTATTTGACCTGACTACAGTTTTTTTATAAGGGCATTTCAGAGTTAAATGGCACAATGTGCTATTCTCCTGAGAAAATTAGTAGGCATAATAAAATGATGCTAAACATTTAACTCTTGTAAATCTTCATTTACTAGAAGCTCATAATGAGACAGAGTTTACTGGAAAATTATTATTTATCCCAGTTGGAATGAGTAGCCAGAAAAATAGGCCATAATGGAAATGGCCAGGCAGAGCTATGGGTTGAAACAAAGTTTGTGTCCAGGTGCTACTCATTTGTGAGCAGTGAACGTTGAAAAGAAAATCACTTCTGGGGAAAGGGTTCACCACCTGAACTGAGTACAGTGAGGTGAGTTGGTCCAGATTTCTGGATCTCTCATTTTGTTGCAGCCAGGAACAGAACAGACAATGAAGGAAAGTCCAGTAGACATGAACTTAGCCAAAGTCCAATGACCAAAGGAATTTGTAGGAAACCAAAGATGGATGCACCCACTTAGATCCAAACAGGAAGGAGAATATAGGCAGGGCTAGAACAATTGGGGTCAGGGCACAGCACAGGTGTACAGAGGCTCAGAGGAGACCAAAAAATAATAGATAATTACCTAGCCCCAAGGCTCTGAAGTCATAAGAATACCTAAATTCTGAAACAGAGAGCCATACAAATAGAGAGTCATAGATACCTCCTACTTAGTCTATGAATTGGCCTCAGTTAAAAGATAGACCTGAACTCAAAGGTGAGGGTTTTGTAGGCATATCTGCTACTTAGGCTTACCTGGAACTAGAGAGCCAGGAAGGACATTGTATTAATATAATCATCAATTATACAATTGATTATCATACAATCATCAATCAAATACATTGACCTTCTGGTAGACATTCTGTGACATGATTTTAAGTATGTTGCATTTGTAAATATTTACCAAGCATAGAATTAGCTTTTTAGGCATCAAAGCACATTGCTCTCTTTTTCCTACTGTCATAAGAAATAGCTTGTGCTTTTTTCATGCTCACTTATGAGTTCCAGTACCCCAGATATTAATTTGTCATCCAAATCCATTTCCTAAGTTAATTTATTCATTCATTCACTATTTATTGAACAACAACCATATGCGAGATTTAATAGTAGGGTCTAAGAATACAATGTTAATCAACTGTGAGTGGAATTTTATTGTTTTGTTCACACAGCATCACTTCCTCCTCTCTTCAAGTAACAGTACCCTTTTCACTTGAGGAAACCATCCCTCCTCAATTCTAATTCTGCTGTGGCTGCCTGCCACATGCCCCCACTGGCCCAGACCCTAGGGCTGGGAATATGCCTCAGAACTGAGTAACCATAGTAATTCTTTCCTGTGGCTGCAGCAAATGGTCCAAGCATTGGTCTAATCCCAGTGCTTCACCTCCAGATTTTATACTTGGATGCCGAGAGAGAGGCTCTTTTTCCTTTGTGATCATTAAATTGGGATGACATGATCTGGAGCTGTTTATAGCCAAACCACACCCCCCTACGCACACCCCAGGTACTCTCCCAACATTTGCAGGAAGTTATCTGTAGTGAGAAAGAAGATGACTAACATATTGAAAGAAGCACAGGTGAAAGTTAGCAAGCTAGAGATGAAGAGATGGTAGAGATAGAGAGACTACAGAAGATGAAAGGGGATAGAGTTAAGAAAACTAACACATAGAGAGCAGCACAGGTGAGAGAAAGAGATAAAGAAGGAGAAAGAGAGGCTTGATAACTTCAAACGAGTATCTGGAATGCCTAAATATATAGCTAATAAATCCCTTTTTTTAGCATAAGTAAGTTTTAATAGGCTTTCTGTCACTTGCAACAAAAGGAGACCTGACTAATATTAAGCAGACACAATCTTTGGCCTCGAAGAACATAGAATCTACTGGAAAGACCCACAGTTGTTAAGTAGGCAATGCCAAACAGGTGGGATAAGTTCTGGGACAGAGAAACGCAGTGCTAGGAATATGTAGAAAGAAAAGCTGACCATGATGGGGAAGACTTCCCAGAGGAGGTGTCATTTAAGCCAAGACTGAAGCAAGACGCCATGGGATAGGTGAAGAGGGAGGTGGGAGCTGCGGGCATAGGGACAGCATGCTTGAAGTTTTCAAGGCAAAACATGTTTGAAAAAATGTCTGGAGGGTAGTCAGCAAAAGAGAAACATCGAGAGGCGATTCTGGAGAGGCAAGCAAAGGGCAGATCCTAAGAAGACTCATAAGCAAGGTTGAAGACTTTAAGCATCCATCCCAGTGAAATGGCATGCCACAGCCCTATTATTTCTTCATTGACTTACCTGCCTTGTATTAAGAGCTAGCTATACTCCAAACATTGGGCTGGAAATTCAAGACAGAAGATAATAGTTTGTCTCCAAAGACTCCACAGTCAAAATATTTTTGTAGATTTACGTATTTAAAATATTTCATATTTTAGTTTATTTTCCAGGTCCTTCACATTTTCTCCTCCAAATGAGCATGACTTCATCAAGACAGGAGTAAAAATTAAAATTATTGTCAGATTACTGAAATATATTTATGATTTTGACTTTTCAGTGCCTCATTTTTCTCACCTAAAATAAGTTAAAATGTGTTCCAGTGACACTTCCAGGGAAGATGGAAATAAGAAGGAGTATTTTATATTAATGACTGATACTCTCTCTTCCTCATTTTTAGTTTCTGTTGAATATTCCAATCTATAAAGCTAACAGTAAGCTGTCAAGTCCTATAGTTGCATCATACAAGAAAATAATATAAACCTTCATACACAATGGCCCCTACTCAATCTAAATAGGTATATCAAATCCTTTATGTTATGTTGAAAGGTGTCCACCAAATTGACTAAACCAGCTACTCTGTCCCTGAAAGAAATTGCAGATTAATCAGTAGTATTGACAGAGTTGATTTTTAAGAATGGCATGTCCTGAATTAGTTATTTTTGTCAGATGAACATAGTAAAATATTTGTTTGTGCAGAAATTCACCTGGTTAACAGGGAACGTCAACTTTTTTTTTTTTTTTTTAAATCTGTCTTCTCTGGAACAAAGACTGTGAGCTTCGTAAATAATCAGTGGCGAGAGTGAAATTGCACAGACTAAAGAATTCTACTTAACAGAAATCTCCTTATCGCCTCTTTTTTCTAATGGCATTAATGCTGAGAAGTGGAATCGTGCCCTCACACCTCGAGACAAGTGCTGTTCAGGCCTTGATTAGATGAGGCCAGGCCTGCTATTCACCTCCATCTCGGGCACTCATCTACTGAAGTGGTGACATAATGATGACAACACAATTATTAATCTAAAATTTATGTTGGCAGTTTTGCTAAAAAAAAAAAAAAAGAATTATAGAACTAGAAAAGACCTGGAAAGGACAGTTAGTTTATCTTAGGTAATGATTGATCCTGCTTCTCAGGATTTTCAGAAAAAGTACATTTCTATCTTTTACCTGTAAAAAGTATTTCAGAATTTAGTACTCTGTGCTATCAAGAGATGTGCTATTTCTTCATTTATTCACTTCTTATTCAACAATTATATATTTAAAGTCTAGTATGAATTAGGCAATAGGGCAGATACGGTTTTCAACTTCAGTGGAATTTGTAATCCAGTAAGGAGGAAGACCAGTAAAACAAGAAAGTATGACACACGGTGATTTGTGTTATAATAAGCAAAGTAGAGGGGGCCACCGGCACTCATAAGGGATACTTCTGGTCTAGGGAATCAAGGAAGGCTTGTTGGAGGAAGTGAATTTCAGACTGAGGCTGAGGTTAAAATAAGAGTTTCCAAGTGAAGCCAGGGTTTGGGTGGGGCAGGGAAAGGGGAAACAAAAGACAATTTTCTAGGAACAGGAATATCGTGCATGAAGGCTGGAAGAAGAAGTTTCGGGCAATATCCCAGACTCTCGATTGCCTTGGGCATCAGGCTAAGGATGGACTTTTCTATGGGAGGTAGCATTCTTATATCTGTTTGTTTTCTGGGTCATACCTCGTCCACATCAAAAAGATTTTGCAATCTAGTTATGCTCCTTCCCATGCTTGTTGGCTGGTGGGATTCCACCAGAGGTCTAGTCTTGGACTTGGATACAGCTTGGAAGGAGGGATGTGGCAAAGCTCTACCCGGGGGCTCAATGAGGCTGGGGCTCCAGGACGAGAGGACCCTAGTGGAGAAGATGTAGTGATTCAGAGCACAAGCTCTGACAGGACAGAATCCCAGCTTAGCATCTCAACTCTTTTATTTCCCAAACCTGTGATGTTGGGCAAGTTAATACAACTTTACAATTTATTTGCCACATATATTTAACCTGGAAACCGTATATCTTTCTTATAAGATTTGTTATGATGATCAAAAGAAAGAAACACCTTAGTACATTACCAATAAATAGTAATCGTTGTTGTTTTTATTGTCATTATTTCTTTCTCATCTGGTTTCAAGGGGCAGAAGCAGCTAGTTTAATCATACTTACTGAAAAAAAGGCATCACTTCTTATTTTCTATTATTTAGATTTATTTCAAAATCATGTCTTCTTGTTCCCAGTCTTTGATTTTACTCTTCCAGCCATAGGTGGTCCATGAGTTGCCAAATGTGTAGTGCTGAATTAAAACATCTGGGGGGGTGTGTGTCACTAATTTGGGGGAATATTGGAAACCTGAATCTAATTATTACCTGGTAAGGTGCATACGTTTCTGATAGGATAAGACTGGAATATGGCTTTCCCCCCAAATGTGAAAAAAGATGGGAATCATGTCATCTAAGCTCCTTTAGTGATAGACACAGTGACATTTGATTTTTAGACCTGGACCCTATTTTCCCAGAACTGGGATTTAATATGTTACGTGCTTTTTCCTCCTGAGAGAGAATAGTGAAGGCAGACCTAAAACCAAGCATACCATAATCATGAAGTACTGATTGTTTAAAAGGCAGAAAGGTCATGAAGACACAGGAAGGGAGAACCACATGCTAGAATTACTAATTCTAAGCCCCAGTAGAAAATGAATAGGCTCTTATTTACACATACTGGTCTCAGCCCTGAGACTACCTAAGATAAGAGGCATAAAGGTCCCCATTTCAAATTACCAGGCATCTGTAGCTAATGACTGTGTTCAGTTATAGTGCATATGGCAGGTGAATGTTCTCCTCTCTGACTTGTTCCTGCTATTATCCAGATAGCTACTCTTGTTTTTCTTTTTTTGCTTTTTTTCTTGCTAAAATCACAGAGCTGAGCAAAGTAGTAGCAAGCCATCGGGACCTGCTAATCAAATCTGAGAGACCAGGGCTCCAATCTGAGCTCATCATATGACTTAAGAGGCCCTCATTTAGACAGGATCTGAAAAGTCCCTTCTAAAGCCTTTACAAAGTGAGAATAATCTTCATTAAGTGCTACAGATTTCACAGAACAAAAATGGATTAGGGGCTTGTCACAGGAAAGATAATTAATGTGCTGGAGAGAAGTATAGGCAATAGAAAGAAAAATTTCTCCATAAGAAAAGAAAAAATTTATGACAGCCAGGGTGGATAATGATTAAATGTTAAGAAGCGGTTCCTGCTGGCTTGATTTTTACAGTATAATTAAGAGAGAAAGAGAGAGAGAGAGAGAGAGAGGTGGAGTGGGAAGAGACACATACACACACACAAAAGGAAATAACTCACACAAAAAAAATATAATCTCAGGATTAAAAGGTACATGAAAGATTTTTGTTGTTGCATTAGTATTTATTCATCTCTTCTTGATCTAAAAAGGTATCTTTTACTATATTAAAGTCCTCCAAAGCATCTTGTCAAATTGCCTTTCAATATATTCTTGGTCAAAATATTATTGTGAATTGGGAAATTATTTTGAAGTTATTTTATAGCTGAAGAAGTCTTACACAGCAATTTTTCTCTGCTGTTTAATTCCACTATCTTGCTGCTCATAGTTCTTGCTGAAATTGGTGTTATTTTAGGCCCTGAAGCAAATGGTTCTTTGCCCCTTTTCTAATTTCCTCCTTTCCAGACAGTGGGACTTGGCTTTTTATCAAGGAATCAAATGCCCACCCTATGGGCCTGCTGGGACTTTTTCCAACCCAAACACATTTCTTTCCTGCAAATGTGTAATCATTTGCAAGTGAGTACACGACTGAAAACCTGTTGATAGAAGGTTTGCTGGAAGAGCCAGTTCTTTTTCTGTGGTGCTAGATGTAGCTTGGACAAAAATAACTGATAATTATGACTTGCTGTTTATTGAATTTTAATTGCAATAAAAATTTGAAAGTGAAAGAAAAAAAGAGATCACCCCTTTTCTGAAGTAGATGTCATGTTATAGCTGTACGTTGGTGGGATTGTACTGAATTCAGAATGGAGTCCTAAGCTTTGCATTTCAATTGTGTTCTATCTAATTGAAATATAATGTGTGTGGCTATGATGTAAGTGGTTCCATGTTGTGAACCAAAAATCCAAAAATAACTAAGATAGTCTTGCTTCATGGCTTACTAGGGGAGACAAGACATTAAAAACTTCCTTGAAAGGAAATGGTTATCATACAGGATTTGTAAACTACGATGGTGTACAGAGAAGCTCTTAATTCTGCCTGGGCTTGTGTGTCTATTCTGATTTCATGGAGGAAGTGGGGTTGAAGTTGGTGCTTAAAGAATTAAGTAGGAATTCACCCAGTAGAAATGTAGGAAAGGTCATTTCACTGCTACCAGAATTATCTGGTGAGACTCAAATGTGATCACGACATTCTGTTGCTCCAAAACTTCCAATGAACTCACTTTACTTACAAAAAACAGCCCCAAATACTTAGAACTCATTATCTCAACAGTTTTTCATAAATGCTTATCTGTCAATACAAAATTTTTCTGGTGTCCTCGATGGCAGCTTTTAGGCACAGAAAAGACTATTTGTGCTTCTTTTGGATTTTAAAATTAATATCTGATTTATTATAGGTACAACTTATTTTTTCTCCAGTCTTTTACATTCAATATAGAAATCTTATTACTTTATTAAAATGTAGCATATTTCAGCTATCACTTTCAAGCAGGTCTTCAAAACTTAATTAAAAGTGTTCAAACATTTTAAGCTGAATTTAAAAATTTAAAATATTTGATTTTAGGGTCTTAACCTTTAAGCTGTCTAAATGACAAATAGAATCTAATTACTTAATTAAATGCTAAGAAATATTGTAAATTAAACTTTCAAATATGATGAAACTTAAGTTCTTTTTAAATACCTTGGTACTATTTATAAACTTAGTAAAATTCTCATGCCTTTGAAATTAAAATAAAAAGTTTAATAAACTAATTATACAATTTAAATGAGAATCACAGAACTAGTTTATTGGATGCTCCAATATGCCAAATTCTATCATGAATTAAAAATATAAAAATACTGAATATGTATATATGCTCCTATATATTAATATAACTCCCAAATTAATAATATGGTTTTAGTTTACTTCATCATCTCTATATTTCTACATTCTCTAGGTTATATGGCACTTACCCATTGTAGCAGAGACTGCTAACTGCTGTATGGTTTGTCTACTATCTTATTCTTCCTTAGTAACAGGATCTTGGTTTTACTCAGGGCAACAGTAGGCTAGATAAATTCCATTCCCCAAATTCTTTTGCATTCAGAGGGTGGCTATGCGACCAACATCTGGCCAGTGAAGTGGAAGTATTGTGTGTGACTTCTAGGACAGCTGCTTAAAGGACAATGACTTATTTGGCAACCAGGCCCTTTTCATCTTTTTGCCTCTTCTCTTCCAGTTGCCACCTTGAACCACAAGGTGACCTTGAATATCAAAGCCATAATCCAGGATAGTGAAGTAGAAGATAGAAGGAATTTGAGTCCTTGACAACCATAGACCTTCTAAGCTAAGTATTTGTAGTCTTCTTTAAATATACATATATAATTTCTGTTTGTTTGTTAGATATAATCAAATCTAATCTGAGCCTGATCTATCTGCCAAGGGGACAGTTTTATCATTCCAAGGGATGTGTATTTTCTATTTCAGTGAGTTGATGTTACTTCTATTTCAATTACATGAATTATTTATGTTATTGATAACTTATATATTTAGTTTCTACTAAATGCTTGATCTTGAATTTGTGACTTGATTCACACTCCTGACATGGAGGAGGCATGCTTAATTCTATTCACACTCATTCTTACAGGGGCTCCCTAATCTACAAAGGGTCCCTAGGTTAAAGCTACCATATTACTTCCTGCTAAAATGTGATTTAAGTCTTCAGTTTCCTATCCAAGTTGCTTCACTGCCTGATAGGATTCAAATAATATATTTACTGACTTAGTCTATTAAAAATTCTTTCTGTCTGGTGGGATCATAATTTTTTAAGATATTTAAATTAAATCGTATTGTGGTCTGAATATTTCTTATAGATTCTTTGACTTATTGTCAAATCCCAGCCTATTTTTCTGGACAATCTCTTACCATCCCCCTTCTAATACACTGTGCTTTGGTCTCATATTTTCCAGAATAGAAAACAGAATAGTAGGCATATAAGATATACTAGAGACAGAAGAAAAAGGAGTTAAGGAGTCATACAAATTGAGGAAATATTACATTCTTCTTTGAAAATTCATATGCACATTAGCATATTAAAAGCTTGGAAAAGTCCTGTAGTAAAGAAACCTATTTAATTTTAGTCTGCTACTAACTAAATTTGAACTAAAGCTCCCTTTTATTTCATGAACTTTAACATAATAACCTGCAGAACTTAATGGGCAATGCAATACTAGTGATAAAAAATTTTCTTATTATTTTCCAAACATCAATTCTTTGCTCCTTCATTCCCCACTGCCCGATTTCCTTTTGTTCTTCTTAGCTTCTTTCTATCCATTCCCCTTCCAAGACCTAGATACTAACTTACCTTCTCAAATGAAACCTTCTCTGGCTCCTCAGTGTTGGTTGCTTCAGAATTTGAGCCCCAGATTAAGTTTGTATGTGTCATTACTTAGAGAACTAGCTCTCTGTGCTTTAGTTTTTTGTTTGCATTTTGACTTCTCAACTCAACCTGACTGGGACCATTTTGAAGACAGGGACCATACATCACAGGGCTTGGCATTTTGTGGATGCTGGATTAAAAACAAATGTTTAACAAACAAAAGTTAGGGAAACCTAGACTGTTCAATTAAATAAACATAGATTCATTTATTTTTCATTCACTTTTTGTCTATTTATTCAAGAAATATACCTGTATATTGAATTCCTTCTTCATGCTAATGACTCTGCTGTATACCTGAAATAAGATGGTGAATAAGAATAGAAAGGATCCTTGTCATCATGGAGCTTATAGAGTGACAGAGAAGAAGGAGGGGAAGGAGAAGGAGAAGGAGGAGAAGAAGGAGGAGGAGGAGGAGGACAGGAGGAAGAAGAAAAAGAACGAGAAGGAGGAGAAGAAAATTTTTAAAAATTAAAGAAATTAAAATTAACTCTCTGGCAGATGGGTTGTAGGAAGAGAGGTACAGGGTAACTGTATTAGTCAGGTCTGCCACAATAAAATGCCACAGACTGGGTGACATAAACAACAGAAATTGAGTAGAAGTCCAAGATCAAGGTGTTACAGGTTTGATTTCCTCTTTGGCTTGCAGATGGCTGCCTTCCTGCTGTGTCTTCTCAGGATCACCTCTCAGTATGTGTGTTGTCTGTGTCCTAACCTCCTTTTTTTAAGGACAACAGTCGAAGTAGATTAGGGCCCAATCATTTGATCTCATTTAACCTTAATTACCTTCTTAAAGGCCCCCATGTCCAAATATAGTCACATTCCGTGGTACTGAGGGTTGTTGGGACCTCAATGGATAAATTTTGGAGGAATACACTTTAGCCCGTAAGTGCCATAGGATTTAAAGGATTTTACCAAATCATGGAGGTCAAGGATTGCTTCACAGGAGAAGTGTGGAATGAACAGAGATGTAAAGGATGGGACTTAACAAGTGAAGACATGGGGAAGAGTAATTTATAGCCCAGGGGGAGAAAATTGCAAGAACAGAGGCCTGTGGTGGACAGGAGGGCATATAGCTGGGCTCTTAGAGTGACCGAGCACCTGGCATAGGAGGAGTGGTCAGAGAGGAAGGCGGGTAAGACCGGACAGGGTCAGAGAGGTTAGGAACCCTTGTCTTGCCCCAAAGCAATTGAAATCCTTTGAATGTTTGAAACAAGGGTGGCACGATCAGATTTGCATTTTGAAAAGGTCACACTGGCCACAGTTTGGGGAACAGATTGGAGGAGTGCCAGAATCAATGGGGAAATAACATAGAGAAAAGAAAAGAAAAAGGCATAGAGCTGGACCTGGAGGGGTGCCAGAATGTAATGGCTGGGGAAAGAAGGCCTGAGCTTATAAACAACTTTTTCCAAGAAGTTGCTCTGAGAAGGGGGTAAGAGAAAGAACAGCAGCTGGAGAAGGGCATGAGGTTCAGTTTTGTTTTGTTTTGCTTTTTAATTTGAGAGACATGAGCATATTTAAAAGTAGATGGGCAGCTGCTGTGGAAAACAGCATGGTGGTTCCTCAAAAAGTTAAACATAGAATCACCACATGACCCAGCAACTCTACTCCTAGGTATCTACCCAAAAGAATCGAAAACAAGGGCTCAAAAGACAGTAGCACTATTCATAGTAGCCAACAGCCACAAACAACTCAAATGTCCATCAACTGATAAATGAATAAGCAAAATGTGGTATTTTCATACAATGAATATTATTCAGTTGTAAAAAGAGCAAACTATTGATACATTGTACAACATGAACGGACCTCGAGAATATGCTAAGTGCAAGAAGCCGGACACAAAAGGTCACATATTGTACGATTCTAGTTATATGACATATCCAGAATAAGTAAATCCATAGAGACAGAAAGCAGATAAGTGGTTGCTACAGGCCATGGGGAAGTTTATGGGGAATGACTGCTAAATGAGTTTGGGGTTTCCCTTCATCAAAACATTTGATGAAAATATTTTAGAACTGGATAGATGTAGTTGTTGGTCAGCATTGTGAATGTACTAAATGCTGAATTCTACATTTTAAACTACTTAATTTTATGTTATGTAAATTTTACTGCAATTAAAAAAAAATTGCTGGGAAGATTCCAGATGAAAAGCAGAGAGAAGAATTAAAGAGCATATGATCATGATGTAGCTTCTCTCAAAAAAAGAAAAAAAAGGAAAGAAAGAGAGAAGGAAAGAAAGAAGGAAAGAAACCTCTTTCCTGATTCCACGGTACTGTCTTCTGTCTCCATCGTAATAAATGGCAACTCTATCTCTTCAGTTGCTCAAGCCAAAAACTTTGGAATCAACTTTTGAATCATTTCTTTCTTTCTTCTGCACTCACCTGCTTTCATCTTCTTTACCAATCTCTCTATGGAATTCTGGCGGCTCTGTCTTCAAGGCACATTGAAAATCTCACTACTTCTTACCACTTTTATCACCATGATTTTAGTGTAGTCTACACACAGCAGCCAGATGATCCTTTAAACGTATTTGTGATCATGTCGCTTCTTTGCTCAAAGATTTCTCAAACCTTCATATGTCATGCAGAGTCAAGTCCAAGTCAGTTCACTCTCTGATAAGCCTCTGCAGGATGTGCACTGTCTCCTCGTAGACTTTTCTGATCTCAACCTTACTCTTTGCTTCACTCATCCTGCTCCAGCCTCACTGGTGCCTTGCTGTTTCTGAAGCATATTGGACATACCTCAGGGCCTTTGCACTTGCTGTTTTCTCTGCCTGAGATAGTCTTCTCACAGTCACCCCATGAGACACTTGCTCACTCCCTTCAGGTCTCTGCTCAGGTGTCATCTCTGAGTGGTCTTTTTTGACTGAACTACATAGAGTAGCAACTGCTCCCACTCTCTTAGGACTGATTGACATCTGCCACACCATCCATCTACTTGTTTATTTCTCCCTTATTTATCTTCCCTCACCAGAAGGTCAGGTTCAAGAGAGCAGGGACTTCATCCATTTTGTTCTTTCTGGAGAACCCAAATAGTGCCTAGTATATTATAAGCACTGACTAAATGTTGATTTGAATAAATACATGAAAGCATGGAGGATAGATGGATAAATAGATACATTGCATTTTATAATGAAGAGAAGACCCTGGACTAGTTGCATGGCTGTGTTTTTTGCTTTTGGATACTAGCTCTGCAATACCCTGGATGCTTGTGGAAACCAGTAAAACCTACAAACTCTCAGGAGAGGCCACTCTCACTTTATTCTGACCCTATACCTTACTCACTTACGTCTCTAGATTAAGCATTTTAATTTTTCACTTTCGAAAGGTTGAAGATTGTGTTTGATTTATTTTCTTAATTTGCTCCTGGGAAAGAACAACACAGTCCTGAAGAAGAAGTATCTCTTAATCCATGAAATGTTTTGATTGTTTGGAAATGTTTCTTAGACTTTGTGATTGTTTTGGTTAGGAATATAGAAGCAAACTCCAAATTCTGAATTTTATGCAGGGAAATCTATACTTATGATATGCACCGATTTATATCTGAAAATAGTTTCCAAGATATATATTATTTTCTCCCAAGCAACATATATGTGTATATATATATATATATATATATATTTAAGGGCAGGATAATTTACACATCATTTTGAGTTGTTTAGAAAATATATGTCTCTTCTTTTTTTGACACCTTGGTTTCTTTTGAGTGTTAGTGAATTCTTCCCACATCCATTAAGAATATGGGAGTGTGCCAAAGTGACGGCACTCCCTGTCTTAGGCCTGTCTCCTCCCTCTTGGACACACTAGTGAGCAGCCGGGAGGGAAAGGGTGTAGGCAGAGAGAAAGCAAGAAAAAGCAATAACAGAGATGGAAACTATGCCTAAAGGCAAAAGAGAGGTTAGGAGAAAGGCACTGGAAGAAATCTGAGAGGCCAGCTTTAGGGGTAAAGAACAGCTGTACTGCATATTGCTTTCTGACAAATCAGTCCAAATGCTTCATGAAAGTCCTCAACCCTTTCAGCAAATACAGGGTTTTTGTTTGTTTTCTGTTTTGTTTGTTTTGGGGGTCTTTTTTTTCTTCTGAAAAGCATATAATGGGGTTGAGAAGGCAGTGTTTAATTAAGGGAAAAATAGTTCAGTTCCTGTGAGTAAATTAATTTCTACCTTTAAGCAACTTGGTGGAGTGTTTCATAAGCCAAATGGAAGACTCTGGAAAATAAAGACTTCCGGTAGCTGATCCAATGGAAACAGATTAAGGTCTAGGATTTTTAGAGGAATGGACAAGAACATTTTTGGTCTTTGTAGTAAACCTGTTTTATATCGATTAGGCAAACTAAATCAGACAAATGGACACACTTGGTCAATTCAATTTTCCAAAGCACATCACCACATTTGTAAGGTGGCTGGCAAGTGGTGGTGATCTGGAGACCCAGGGTGAAGAGGATTTCTGGGAATCTGGCTTGATATGATTATTCAAGTTGTCTTTTTCACTTGACAGATCTGTCTAGTTCAGGCCTAACATTTTGCTTTGTTTGTCTGTAATGACATCTGCACACACTAAAGGAAATTTCATCTGCTAAATGATGTAAGCAGATGATTGAGGACAAAAATTAAATTTTTGCTCTGGTGCTTTCTCTCTTGCTAATTTTGGGGAGGGCATAGGGAATTATGTCCTTTTTAAACATGGGAGTTATGCTAGGTAAAGTTGGGGAATATGATCATGAATAGGACACAGGAAATACCTACTAAAGGGCATAACAGATACAAGCAACCACAAGCGAGGTCATATATCACCCATCTAGATGAGAAAAACCTAGTTGGAAAAACTTAAATGGATGTTAGTATTTGCCAGCTTTTGGAAGATCAGTAGGGTTTAAAACGGGCAAAGGGTAATTTCAGAAAGAAGGAATTAGCATGAGAGAAGCTCTGGGAGGTAACTAGACGGATTAGCTGGGCCCAAGTTCATAGGAACATTTGCAGGAGAGAAAAAACAAACAAAAACAAAAAAGAAGAGTTCAACCAGATATTTAAAGGCTGAATTCCAGGCTAGAGAGTTGGCTGGAGAAAGGAACCCCATGAAAATATCTTCAGGAGGGAAATGAAATCAACAGTACATCGCAATGTCTTCTGAATCTGTTCATATTCTCTAATACTTTTGATCAGTGGATAAATTTGTTGCAAGGTTGACAAGATTAACTGAAGGAGGTTTTGTTGTTACAAAAACAATAAGTCATTAAAAGTTACTTCCGAGATTTCATCTTTTAATTAAGAATAAATTATTAGCAGATTTTTGTTCTCTTAGTGTTTCAACTTTAAGTCAAAATACATAACAACCAAGTAAATATCAATGTCAGTTTACAAGCTAGTGTTGTATTAACCTGTTATGAAGCAAAATTTAATTTCTGCTTTCAGGAAAACTTTTTGCTTAGGCAGACAGTCCTATTTACTCAGTATCATATTTCACTTACTCTACATTGACATCAACTGTTTCTTTTTATGTATCTTTTTTGTTTCTTTCTAATACAATTATGTGCATTTGAAAAAATAGGACAGAAACATTTAGAAACAAAGTATGCGATGGTTTTCCCACACCAGTGCAGGGGTGGGGTGATGAATGCCGTTGAAAAGTCCCAGTTTGTGGGCTTGGGTAGAGGGGGTCTGGAGGGAGAAGGATCTGCTCTTCAGCGCTGTAGAGCTCTTTTCAAGAGTAGCATTCACGGTCAGGGACTCCTCCTCCTCCCCTTCCTCCTCAATGGCCCAGTTTTAGAGTTGGGTTGGGGCTGCCCTTGGTAAGTTACTTTGTTATCTCAGAAATTTTGAATGTGTACACACTGAGTTTTGTTGGCTTCTTGAACATTTCTTTAAAACTTGCCCTTGGCAATGTTAGCAAAGTTGGGAGCTGCCCAAAAATCTGGAAGTGTAGGAGGGAGGGAGAAGGGACCTTGTTTTGATTATTCTCTCACTTTATATCTGGCTCTTTCTTCCTCCCTTCCTCTCGCCCCTGTCCCTCTCCCCCCTCCCTCTCTCCCTTCCTTCTCTCTCTCTGTCTCTGTCTCTGTCTCTCTCTTTTTCTCGCGCGCGCGCGCGCGCGCGCACGTGCACACACACACACACACACACACACACACACACCCGCGCGGGCGCGCGACGTTTTTGTAGGACTGCTATAGTTCCTCACACAACTTCCTTTCTCAAGCCTGTCTTGAAACAGTTTGTTCCCTCAAACCTGAGACAATGATTTATAGCACAGATGTGTGTGCATGTGTGCGTGTGTGTGTGTGTGTGTGTGTGTGTGTGATGCTGGTGGTGGCAGACGCTATAGAAAGACTGAGAAGAGACTTGGTGGCAGCACCTCCCCCAGGCTGGCATTAGCCCATTTCTGTATTTTCCCCAGGTGGTCTGCAGGAAGAAAAAGTTTTTGCCAGTGTCATGAATTACGCTTTTAATTTTCACAGGCTTTTAGAACACTGTGGCCCTCTCCATAAAGAATACTGGTGGCCTTTGAGCTTGGAGGTCGGCTGTGGGGGAAATAGTCCCTCCAGGCACTCTGATGACTTTTCACAGTGGAAGACTGCGGGGGCGCTCACTGGGGGAGATTCCATTTGTCGGAGCCAGCGGAGTCTGAGTCACTGCCCGGGGAGGGCAGAGTTCAGCCCCCTGGAGCCCGTGAGCCCCCTGCCTTAAAGGCACAGCGCTTGGGTTCTGCTTGCAGGAGGGGAGGGGCCGGGTGCTCCCAAGTAACTGAGCTTATCCTCTATAATTTCCGGCTGCGTTGTTTACGTGGGTGTCATTGAAAAACATAAATTTCAATGAAGAGGCAATTGTTTACTCAAATTCCCCTTCACTTGAGAACAGAGAAAAACACTGGATTTTACAAGCCTTTGAGAAATTGAGGTCACCTGTACCATCCGCATAGTGAATAAGAGTATTTATTGTGTGATTAAGGTTCTGATCCATAAGGGGAGGAAAAATCATTTGCACGTCACGATTTTTCCCTCCTCCTTAATTTTCAACCCACTCACTTCATAAATTAACAACAGGTAGCATCAATCTCTCTTCAAAATATATAAGACACATGTAACCTTTGGCGGGGGGGCGCTGTTTCTCAGGTTTCACCAGCTGGTAAAAACAGGTGTTGTTATTAACTCGAACAGCCACATCTTAAAGCCCAAGATTCTGCTTGCTTGGCTGCAGGAAGTCCAATATTTTAGAGAATCCTACTCTGAATGCATTTCCAGAGAGTGTGTTCCTATATTCATAAATCTATGTCCTTTCCTTGTCCTTTCTTGCTGAGCTAGATGACCACAAAGCTACCCAACAGCCTAGGACCTTGACTCAGCGATGCTTTTTGCACCTGGCATTCTGACTGCGTGCATCCTGGGCACTGCCACCTGCATTTGGGCATGCTGCAACTGCCATGATTAGTGCTGGAGGGGGCTAGAACTCAAGGACACTCCCACACAGCTGGAGCTATAATGCTGCCACTGTACCCTACCTAGGGCCACTCCCAGGAAAGGGAAAGATGCCATTTACTTCTGTGATCTGTACAGTTAATGGGTGAGGGTGGGACAGATTATTTTCCCCTGCACTTGACAGGTTTCAGATTATGTATGAAGAAATAACTTATATTTAACATTTTTATTTGAGAAACTTTGATGTGTACTTCAATTTACTAGCTATCACCTTTAAAACTCTTTGACATGCAGAAATTATCTGGTTGATTTACCATTGTCTTTTGAAGGTTGACTCATTTAGAAATGACATGACATTTGCATTTGAAATCCGTACTGTATTTATTTCATTGTTCTGAGCCTTTCCAAATAAATCTGTGTTTTTTTGTGGGATAATTGTGAGAAAAATAATAATGTAACAATCATTTAGAAATGCATGGGTTATCCTTAGTTCACAACTTCTCCAACTTTAATCTTCACAAACTCTGTTCAGAATAATAAAATGACCATGTTGCACCAAAGGAAAAATTGTATTCCAGTACTGTAGAAGCAATAAAAATTTTAAGAACTGGCAGCATAATTTTGCTAGTTTCTTCTTTCCTAATATCTTTAATGAAGAAAAATAATAAAACTGATCTTAAATGTAGGAAAATAAAAATCTTCCTCATGAATATAAATGTATGACTATCAGGAGGGTCTGCAACTGGTTGAAGTTCTGCCATTTGTGGTTTAGGATAACAAAAAACACACACTATAATATGGTTTTTAGAAGATGCTATTAGTGAAATTCTTGATAAATAGTATGGATATTGCATCCAAAATATTTTTTTTATCCTTATGCTTGATACCCAGTTAAATTGCTACATGTAGAATTTAGATTACCATTGGTCAAGTGAAAAGTTTGAGATAAAAACTGCAACACTGTTAAGATTCCCAAATGGCAGTCACTATTACCTAATCTCAAAGTATAGGAATACAAGACAGTCATATAGTGAACTTTTATTGAGTTGCCTGTATTTATTATACATTTTCCTGATTCTTTACGTGAATTTAGTCACTCATCCATCCCAACAGCTCCTTGAGGTAACATTATTACTATCTCCATTTTACAGATAAGGGAACAGGCTCAGCAAAGTTAAGAAGCTTGTCCCCAAACCCCTAGCTATTTCAGCTAGTTCGTAGGAGGGCTGGGCTACCAACTTAGGCAGTCTGGTTTGAAAACCTGCTTTCTGAGTCACCTTGGGTGCCTTTTTGATGTGAGAAGTGCCTGAGATGATGAAAGTTTAGCAGAGAAAAGAACTGAAGGTCTCAATAATCTTCTGAGAACATGTGTCTTAGAGAACCAAATACTTTGCATTGCAAATACCTTGTTTTACAGGTGAAAAAAAACTGTAGGCAAGCCAGTTCCTAGGACTTGCTTGAGGTTACTTACAGCTTGCTAGTGGCAGAGGCGAGACTGGAGATGAAGTAGATTTTCTTGACGTTCATTAATTTAACCAGTATCTATTGTCCCAAACACTTTTTTAGGTATGGAAGATACAGAGCAACAAGACAGATAAGTTCCCTGCTTAGGAGAAATTCCACCATGAGCAGAACAGTAATTTGACATTAGACTAGACAATCAAGTGGAACCCTGTTTTAACATATTAAAAACTGGGATAGGTCATATGCAGGGGAAGGAGAGAGGCTTGATATCATTTCTACGCCATTTTATAGATGAGTTTACTAAGGTTAAATGATATTAAATAACATGTCAAATTCATAAATATTAGAACAAATCAAGATTTAAACCCTGATTCCCCTTCACATTGGATAGAGTGAGTGCCTGTATATGTGTGTGTGTGTGTGTGGGTGTGGGTGTGTGTGTATAAGAAGGACATCGGAGCCTCCTGGTTAGGGAGTAGCTCTTTACATGAGTCAATAAAGCTGGTTGAAGCAAGATATGTAGTCAGCTTGTCAACTTGCTTGGAACCAGACAGACCCATTTTTTGGCAGAAGTCAGACAGGCCAAAGAAGCCTCACCTTTTTCTTCATGCTTCATTTCTTTCGAAATTCAAACTTACTTATGAACACCTGGTTTGGGTTCTTCATCTCTTGGTCAGGGAGCACCTACCAGCCTGGTAGATGCAGAGGAGACGGCTCAAACACAAGAGCTGGGGAAAAGCATACCACCTCCCAAATCTAAAAAAAAGGAAAAAAAAGTTAATCATTTGGGTGTGTAAAGATTCACCTTACTCTGGAAGATCAGGTCACCTGTGCCACTTCTATACAGCACTTTGGAAGGCATTTATAAAAGGTGGTCCTTCTGGTAGAATTATTAGAATAAGGCTCCCATCTCTGGGAAAATTTGTAAAAGGCATCCCTCTAAAGGTCTCCCCTTTGTCTGACAAATTAGAAAAAGGAGCCACATCTGGGGATTCAGGGTAGCCCTGAATCAGGGTGCTTGGATGGGTGCACTGCACCCCTGTTCCTGAGGGGCCTGGTCCCTTAAACTTTAAGGTGCCAGATGAGAGTAACATCTGAACAACTCACTCTCACTTTCTATGGTTCTGTAGAGGTAGCGTATAGGAATTAGAGGGTGGGTGCTTTTTGCCCTGTGAGAATTATTGTAGATCCTGTGGAGGGTCTCTCAGCAAGGGAGACCCATCATTTTGGCCTCTCTAAACCCACAGCTCATCCGCCTCCCTTTCAGAGCTAACGTGGCAGAGCTGGCTGGGAGGTGGTTGCTGGCTCAGGGCCCTGAAACACTGAGTAATTCTTAGGAGGGCTGGGACTAGAGGCATCATTCCAGACACTTCCACGTTGTCTAAAAGTTAAAAAAAAAAAAGAAAAAAACCCTCCACCACCCAGCTCAAATTGTTGGAGGCAGATCCTTTGGCTCCGAAACAAGACCCATCCCTTTTATGGAAGGACATTGCTGGAAAGTTCTACCATAGAGGAAAGCCATGGTTCTTTTCTATTTTTTATAGAATAGGGAGGGATCAAGTCAGGGATGAGGGCTGAAAAAGGGATGGTTGAAGGGAACTGCACCTCTTTTCCTATAATTTTTGCATCTACATTATCACTCCTGGCTTATAAGGACAAAGATTTGAGCTTTCCTTAAGATCTCCTCCAATGAAACAGTTGACCACTTTGGACTTAACAAGGAGTCAAAAAGCATGGAGCTTATGATTTCAGAAGAAACAAGGCAAGATGTATTGCACATCAAGCCCTATAAACGACAACCCAGCATGGCTAACAAAAGTAGGCTATTGCAGCTGCGCTCTGGCTGAGTGTTTATTTATTGGAGAAGAGAAAGTTACAATCAAGAAAAAGGGAATCATGTCAAGAAGTTATTGGAATCAAGCAGATTGACTGCCTGGAGTGACATCCCAGCTGTGTAGAGCAGGGAGACCAGCAGTTGGATCAGAGACACAAGAACATTTGAGGCATGGACTTAGAGCCCCAGTATTGATTTTCAATTGAATTCTGGGTTTTAGTGCAATTAAAAGCTACTGTGAGGTTTTGAGAAAAGAAATGGTATGATCAAATTATTAGAGCAGTATGGTTTTTATTTTAATTAGGACAAACCACAGGGACCAGGGAGATGAAAGGATCAGCAAGTGAGGTAATTTACTAAGCAAATAAACTTAGGAGCAGAGAGGGTCTTTCTGAATCGACAAATTAAACCTCCAGCATTGTCTGACATTATAGACAGGAGGTGGTTTATTTTTTATTAATTGATTGTATCTGATTCGGTTACCTTGTTAGTTCTGACAAACTGGGATCACCAGCTTGATTAGTTCCCTCTTATCTGTCTGGAAACACCAAAATTATGCCATTTTGTTGATTTATATCTTGATTTACAGTTATGGGTTAGGCAAAGTGAAGAGAAAAATGTCCAGTCTAACGATGAGACTGAATTATTTCTCTATCTTATTTTGCAAAGAAGGAAGTCATGTTTTTCTTACTTTCTCATCATCAGCCCTTTTGAGGGATTTTAGTCTGAAATCTGAATGTGCTTACCAGCTGGGAAAAATTTGACATTTACTTGATTTTGTCCTTTGGAAGTAAAAGAATTGGCAGGCTTATTAAACAACAAGTCTGCTTATTTATTTCTTCAATCCCTCCCCAGCTTGCAGGCTCTTTTCAAAGCTCTGATAGACCTCTAACCAGTTTTCTAAAGGTAATTTCCCAAAGTGCTGCCTCTAGCCATAGAAAATGCCACGTCGGTTTCTGGGTTTATAGAGGCTGAGAAAGCCATTCTGGTAACATTTGCAGCTTTTTCTGTGGTTCTGGGTGGTAACTCCCGATTGCCAACATTATTCTTTCCTTCTGGGAAGAGCCATAATTGTACTTGGCTTGGTTGACACAAAGACCTCTGAAAAATATGAAGCTGATCCCTCTAGTGTTCTTTTGTGAAGACTACAGTACAGAAACCTGAATGGAGGAAAACAGCAGCACAATACCACAGACAATAAGCCCCTAAAGTCATTCTGTTTTAAAAAATGGCATTAATGAAATGACTTACAATGGCAATTCTGTGTGCTGTGTAGAATATTTACAAAAGAAAATGTTTTGCACTTTTCTACAATTCATATACGTACTGCAGGTGTGCACTTGGCTAACATTATTGGAGGACGTGTGGCATTGAGAATTATCTGCACAAATAATAAACAATTTGAATAACATTGGCCGGAATTATCAGAGCTGCAGAGGCAATGTAAACTTGCCTCGTTTTCAGAAATGAATTTACTACGCTGGTTAGGTTTGTCTGACTATATTCATAAGCTTTTTCTGGTCATAAAAAGAGGAGAAGAGATTGCATATATTTTTACATTCTGTTTCTGATGCTCCCTGATGTTCAATAAAAAGAGTATGCTATCTTCTTCATGTTTTTCTTTGACATTTTCTTCTACATTCAGACATTTATTAAATAGCTATTCTATTCCAGGCACTGAAGATACAAAAATGATAAGATAGAGTCACTTCCCTCAATAAACTACATAATCTCACTGGAAGACAGACTCCTAACTACCATAGAGATGTGTGCAAAGTGCTTGGGACACAGGGGAAATGATATTGATTGTTAATGTTAGTAACGAGGATGAAATATTTAAAATGGATTTTGAAGAATGAGCGGGAGTTAGAGTTCTCAGATTGGAGACAATTCATGATTTGGTGTGTTTGACTGATGCCCAGTTCACTAAGAGGTGGATCAGGTCCTGTTTCCAGGGAAAGCTACGGTGTGGTGGGCACCTAGTTGTTGCAGCCGTGCAGCCTTAATTTCTCCTGCATACCACCCCTGGGTTTGTCCAGTGTCTCTTTGAGTGGCTCCTGCTCTTCACATTAAATAGAAAGAGCTACTCCATAGAAATGCCAGCTTTCAATTTAATGAACATAAAATAAAATTTGGAAGCATCATAGGGATAAGTATTTGGACTGATGCTGTAACTTTGGATTCTGAGCAGAAAGAGGAACTGCAAAAGCAAAACTAAGAGAAATAATGAGGGTAGAACCAATTTCATTGTGTGGCTAGAAGCCAGCCCTGATTGAGCGAATCAGGCTATATTTGATGATTTCTAAGAGTCCTTTCAGTTCTGAGAGTCCATGAGTCAATTTTCAGAATTATTATCAAAAGGATTGATTGCCCCGGAGAGTCTAGGTACCCGCACAGCCACTCAAGACCCTACCACACTGATATTTCCACTAGACGTTGCCTAACAAGTCTTCTATAAAAAGGCCCCCAACTGACAAGATGATTTGAACACTGACATTGATATGAAAGTTCACTGGCTGGAAAACATCGAGGTATTTTTCAAAGAGCTTCTGACTTTAACTCTCTTGGGCTATAGTTTAGTGCACTGAGAACATTTGGTTCATTACGTAAGACTTATCATCTGTAGTTGTTATAGTTACGTTTCATATGCACAGTCAAACCAAATAATAGTCATAAAAGTTAAAAGCATATTAAGGGTCTTAAGAAATCATAGAATACAAAACAGTGTTGTAATTCAGTATGAATGTCAATGTGGTAAGCAAACTGTATTTTATAGGCAGTTCAAGGAATATTGTTATTATTTTATAGAGAGAGTTTAGTATTTCTGTAGCTCCCTAATACGATAACAACAACATGGCTTAATAGCAAAGGCACCAGAGTATACATCTAATGAAATTACTCAAGGGTAAAATGCCACAGGAGGCAGTGTTGAACTACACATTAAATAGGCAAATTGAGAACTGGAGATTTAAATTGATCTTGCTTATTTCGTGTTCTAGCAGTTCTTTGGACATCAGAGTCTCTTCGAGGCTCTGAGTTGACATTGCTATATTGAGATTGCCCTTGTGTCTTCAGCCTTTTTACTCCTGCATTAATCACAATGCACATTGTTGCATTCATCCTGCCAGTGTAAGAGACTTTTTCTCCATGCTCTCAGAACAAACAGGGCCCTAAATTAATTTGGAAAATCAAAATTTAAATATTTAAACAGAAACCTGCATTTTGTAGTGGGCATATACATTAATTATAAAAGGGGTATGGAGAATGAGAGAACACACATTGTGATATGGGGCACAAATTCACTGTGCTCTTGAAGGCTAAGGATAACTTAGCATCTGAATTTCCCAGTGATACACTAGCCTGTGCAGATAACTGAGATCACATCAATGTCCACGGCCCAAGTTGTTTTGCCTGATTTTATTTACAAGAATAATGTTGGACTTGAGCACTTTCAAAATAACTATCCTCTACCAAATACTTTAAAAAAGTGTCTCCAGGGGATGTTTCCCTTGTGAAAGGCCGAGCAATTTCCCCTGAACTGCTGCTATTCTTCTGCACGCCACAGTGTCTCTCTCTGCCTTGCCCTGCATTATAGTTCCCCATCCAGTGATGCTAATGCTTTCCCAGGTGCATTAGCTGCCATGTCTGGCACAGCTAATTTTTATGTGGCACTGACACAGGTTCTTTTTTTACTTTTTTTCTTTTTCTTTTTTCTTACTGACACACGTTCTTCAGCATCCTCGAGATGCCAAATCTGGGAAGGGAAGGAAGGAAGGGAGCAGGAAGGAAGGGAAAGGAAAGAAGATTTTTCTCCCTGATTTGTTTCATGGTTGAAAGTGCTGCTTATGCCTTGATGTGTTACAGAGTTTGAAGGTTTTACTGATAGCCCTTTCTCACTGAGATTCCGGCTTATCTATATACGTAAAGAAAGATCAAAAAGTAATAACTTTGGGATTCAGAATTATTTTTATTTTCTTCTCCATACTTAAATTTTCATTTTTTAAAAAAATTAAGTAGGTATTAATTTTACTTAAGAAAGAAAGAGAAACATCTGTAGTTCAAAGTACTGGGCTTTAGTATTATGTCCAAAAACTAAAACCTAACAGGGAAAAACAAAATCAGTTTATGATTTAGAGTTAACAATTTTATCAATCATTAATATTTATTGATTCATATCCCATTTATATATAAAGGAGATTTGATGACATCTATGATAATTAGAGAAAGGCCAAGGTTAAAAATAAAAGATAAAGTCCCAAGAAGTAGAGAGAGTGATTAAGGAAGAAATAAAAGTTATTTGCTCTGCTAAAAAAGAAATTTTAAAAGACTAATGGAAAAAGACCTTGTCACTGAGAGAATGAGAAGGAAGGAGGCACTGTTTATATCAATAGGTAGTTCTCTGTCTTTATTTTCTATGGCACTGTATTGTGAAATCCTGCTAGCTCTTTGATAGCTCACCTCAAGGGCTAAACTAAGAAATCCAATTACTTTTCTAGAAGCTGTAGTGATGACCAGCCAAACTGTGGCCCTTGGGGACAGTATTTTTATCCTTTGACAGCAATTAATGAAACCAATAAATCAATTAGTTAAATTAAATTAAGGTCCACCCAGCTGTTTCCACAGCTTATTCATGTGTAACTAAATGTGATTATAAGGGTGCCCTTGACTTGAATCGGATACAAGTCAAGTGATCTTTGCTGTCTTTGTGTCCTTAACGTTCCCCCCCCTTTATAAAATTATAGTTACTCTACCTTCGTCTTCTCTATATTGGATGAACTTTGCTTGGGGGAGAGTTCTTGATAGAGGCAGCAGAAATACTCTTTGTATCACTGAGTGGTAACTGATAACACCAGGGATCAGTTCTTTCTATTTATCCCTTTCTTCGGTTTAACATATCTCATTTTTCTTCCAGAATAATCATTGTATCCATGCTTCATTTCGATTTCAAGGAGAAGGTTCCTCTCTTCCTTGACAATGCCAACTCCTCCAACTTCTGCCTTCTTCTCTAGGACTCTTCTGACTGCCCTCCTTCCCTCACTCGATTATGCTGTTCTTCTGGCTAACCTCACTTTACTTCCCTGCTTCCCAAAGAAGTAAACTGTTTCTCCTGCTCCTGATGCTCTCCCATCCCCTCACACGCCAGCATTCTCACACATTCAGCCACTCTTCTCCACGTTATCAACATAGCCTAACAATTTCCTCTCCGACACTGAACTCAGTGAACCTCTCACTGCTCTTGAACCTCTCTTTGAATTTTCTCCAGACGTGGACACTGTTGACCAATCCCTCCTTCCTGCACTGTTTGGAGAGTAGTCACGCTACATAACGAGACCCTCTCTACACCTCCTCAAATCTATATTCTTTATTTATCACCTTTGTTAATTCTTACTTCCATCCATTCCTTCTTCATGTCCATTAAGTATCTGTCAACTACTCACTTGGAAGGTATTGCTCTAGGTCCTAAATATAAATAAGGCCCACCCTTGAGCAGCTCATAGGATAGCAGGGGAGGTAGAGGTGGGCAAATAGCTATAATACAGTCACATTATAATAAAATCTCCTGCTACAAGGGCACACAGGATGGAGAGGATGATTTTGCCTGGATGGACCCAGGAAGAACAAAATAGATGACATCTAGATCTAATGATCAGGATAAGAAGGGAAATGCCACTTCAAATACAGAGAGTAGTATGCATAGAGACCTGAAGTTATTCAAATCTAGTATCTGATCTGATATGGAGTCTGGTAACTGAGAGCATTGTATGTGAAAGGTAATGTTGAAAAGATTGTGGTTAGACTCTGAGGAACTTGAATGCTGGTCTGGTGATTTTAACCTTTTTCACTAGAAATGTGTGGGATAAGAGTTGAGAGTGGATCCACCTAATCTTACATGAGTTGCAAAAGACACTTGTCAGCAACGTGGGGAATGGATTGGAGGACTAATTTAGGGGACTATGTAGAAGCTCATTTCAATGGTTTAGGAGAGAAATGATTAGGACCTGAACCAGGAGAGCTGCAGTGGGAATGGATACTAGACATCTTGTGCAGGTAAAATGGATAAAATAGAGTGTTGCTTTGATGTTAGAGAACATTGGGGATAGAGAAAAAAAATTAAAGATAACTCCAATGTTTCTAAAATAATTTTTAGATGATGTCATACCCCTGTGCAAAAATTTCAATACTTTCTCACTGTCTCATTACAGTGTTTGAAATAGAGTTTCTATAGGAATCAACATTCTTTTGCTAATAACTAAAAGAAATCAACTCTGGCTAGCCAGTCCAAAAAAAAAAAAAAAAAAGATTTGAAAATCTGGTATCACGAAGGGCAGAAATCAAAGTAGTGACAGATACGTCAGAATCAGGAATTCATAAATATTTTCTCGAGAATTTTATCATTGAAATAAATTATTTCCCACAATGCCAGACTCCGGGTTCTTATTGCAAATCTGTACACATTTAGGTTCTGATGGGGCTGACTTTAGACAGTTGTTTCCCCAGGTTCATTCAACTGGGGAAACAACTGACAGAATACTGTACAACTCTGGCCCCTAGAGGCCACATCCTGTGTGTCAAGGCCAGCACCTAAGCAAAGAGGAGCCTTTGTGAGTTGGGCAGATATCCTATGGCAGGGGTGTTCTCTATGCTCTGAAATGTTATGTGTCATGGACTCACTTGAGAATCTGATGAAAGCTGATGGATTTCTTCCCAGTAAAAATAATCACAAAAATACATTAGGGGTTTCATGAGCCCCTTGAAAACTTTTCACTAAACCAGAATAAGAAACATTTGCCTAATGAAAAAAATTCCTTCTTCTTAGCCCGACTTTCTAAGTTCTTCGTGATTTGATTTCTAAGGCCCCTTCACCAGTCTGGTGTCCCAGACTTCTTTCCTCAAAACACACATAGTTAAAAAACAAATTGCTTTCCCAGCTCCAAACCTTTAATCACGTCATTTCTTTTCTTTCTGAAGAATGTCCAAATCCTCTATTGAAATCCTACGCATCCTTTAATGGTCAAACCGAATGAAGCCTGATTCTTTTATGAAGTCTTCCTTGACTCATCCATCAACACAGGGGTGACATCCCTCTCTTCTTGTCACTGATAAGGCCTCATACTTATTTTTCTCCTGACACTTATTACTTTCTTCTTTACATTATATTTTCTATATAGCTTATCTTTGCTCTTAGATTAAAAGATACTCAAAAACAGAAACTTGGTGTCCTTCAGCTTAGTGCCTTGAACCTCCAGTGTTCTCTGCTTGTGTGAGGCACTCAAGGCATGTTTATCAAATGAGTAAAGGTTGCTTACTGGGGAAGAAATCACCCTTGATTAATTCTAAGCTGCTTGTATTCTTACAAGTTCTTCTTTTCAGGGGAATGAGTCCCTTTCTTACTACTGATTTTATTACACTCATGTTCTTAGGCTCTGTGTTTTATCTGTTTCTTCCCTGGCAAATCCCATCTTCTTCTTCTTCTTCTTCTTCTTCTTTTTTCCCATTTTTCCTTGAAGATAAAGATTCCCCCTTCAGCTTTATAAATTATTATTAATTTGAAAAACTTTGTTTTCATGTGTTCTGAAGCCTACAGCCTCTACTTTGGCTTCATTATTCACAGGAGGGAAAATTCCAATCAGTTGGACAAGCACACTCCCTTCATTGAAATGCATGGTTCTCAAATGCTCTAAATTGGAGCTGGGAAATCGCAGAAGAGAAAATAGTGTCCGATGTCTTTTATTTTAAACGGAGGCATTTTTGCTCATGCCCATTCCACTCTAATATTTTCACTTCCTTAAAAATGATAGATTTAGGAATCATCACTAAGATATTTAAATTAACATTAGCTAAATGAAAGAGTGCCTTCTCTTTGAAGTGTAAAACCACACTTACAAAATGGCCCGATAGGAATTCTTTCCCTGTGTGGACTGTTTTCTGGTGGAATTGGGATGGGCGCATGGGGCAGGGAGGGCCTGCCCTTGCATGGAAGAACAGCATCCTCTGCTGGTGGGAAGGCCTCTGAGGCTGGAGAAGCCTGAGCGTGGAGAGTTGACAAAGCTTTGGAAAATTCTTGGCTGGCATATCCATTCCAGAATGGAAATCATTTCAAGATTTCTAATGTTCATCACCCATAATAGAACTGAAATTAACTAACTTCGTACTATTGGAAACCAGCAATAAATTTTCCCTTCCATCTTCTCCTCCTTCCCCCGGACTTTCCTTTTAAGAATTGCTCTTACTTTTAACCCCCTTGGAAATTCTCATTATGCAAAATTTTTATTGCAGTTCCATAGCAATGTATGTTAGTTCAAAAGGAGTAACTTGATGTCCTCATTATCGTCAAATGTTTCATTAGAAACCGGCTACAATGATGTTCTTGAGGTCTCTATGTGGCTGCTTTATTAGTGAGCTCATCTCATATAACGATGTCTTCTTGGTATTTACAAACCCTTGGCTGGGGTCCACAACCAGCCATCATTAAATGAAATTTCCATCTGCAGCAAATATGTGTGAAATGAGTGTATCTTCTGTTTATTATAAAAATGTGGTACTTGACATTTTCTACTATCTCATTAAGACCATGTTGGCTCAGCTTGCTTTCTCCTACCTTGGATGCCTGAAAATGAATTGATACACTCCAAATTTTTACTGATTTTGCCACGCAATTCATGGGCTCTTGCAAAGTGGCATCTCTCTGGCACAGGAAGGGAAATAAAGTGAGGTAGAATTAAGGACAAATAATCACTGAGCGAGTATACTGACTTTTATAAGACTTATGAATTGTAAAATCTCACCCATCCATCTCTTTGATTGTCAGGCACATATAGTTGATTGTCATGACTGATAAGTTCCCCAGAGCAACCTTCTGCTGTTTGAAGGCATATGAAGACAGGAGAACATTCCATACATTTTTTTCCCAATAGAAATGTCCCCAGCAAGTTCCATTTGTAGGTATTTTCATGTGATCTGGGTGGATCATCAGTTTCTTTCATTAGTGCGTTTCAAAGACTGCAGTCCATGCTATTATGTTTTATCACTAGCTCATTTGGAATTAAAGAAGTTCTCAGTATCACATCGGTACATTCCCTAAATTTCAAATTCGTTTCAATTTGTTTTAAGAATGATATTCATTTTTTTCTAGGGGGCCTGAAGCACATCTGAACCAAGTCTGGGTTTATCAAAATTTTTCTTTGCTCTGGTTCCATGAAGAAGGTTAATATCTAGTAACTAATATCCACATATATTATTTTGCATTACAATCATAACTATATTCACTTACAGTTCTATATTCTAATTTCTTTATGATGGAGCAATTAGCATTAAACCATCCTTGAGCTTATTATGATTACAATGGCTGCTTTAATCATAGTTAGTCATAACTATAATTATCATCACAAATATAGTGGCTATTAAACTAAATTTTAATAACTCACTCTATCATTAATATAATTGTTATTGTTAACATCCTGCCCTCTTATAATAATGAATAATTGACACAGAAGTGGAAATATGAATCACAAAGCACAGAATGAGAAACCCCATTCCCTGTACTAATGGATTAAGTACCAAAAGTTTACTTATAAGTTTGTAGTTTGAAATTCAATAATTCTTTTTACTACTTATAGTTTTATGAATAATGTTGAATCTTCCAAGCTAGCTTCTATCTCAAAATCCATTTAAACTATAATGTAGACTAATATAAAATTAATAGGACAAGCAAGTATTAGAGGTTCAGGGCAGCATTAAGCCATGTGGTGCAAGAAGGAGACAGAAAAAGAAATTTTCATTTCTTTTTTGGAAACAAGCTTGATTATAGGCAAAATTTAGTATCAGTGAAATTTTCTCCCATCTTCAGCCATTTGCATCACCCTTATGTTATCCTCAGCCAAATTCCCTACAGTGGAATCTCACCTAAAAGTAATGCCGGGATAGTGGGAAAATGGCTATCTCATTTCCACATAGGCTCACTGAGCAGAGGGAATGAGTGCGCCCCCTGGGAATAGGCTTCCACCCACATGTTGGGAACCTGTCCTTGTCTATAGCTGGTCTCTTCCTTACCTGGCTCTCAGCGTCTGAGAGGGCCTGGAGTTTGGGATGTATTTCCTCCAGTTGTTGTAAAAGATTTTGGGGTGCCAGGAAAGAAGTCTGTAGGTCAACAGCTTTTGTGTCTCTATTTATTCTCCTTCACCCTTAATTTACATACCTGTAACCTGGCTACTGCAGTCTCTCCTACAGCTGCCCTCTACTGGCCGTTCTCCGGATCCCAGTTCAGTGTAGGCATTCCCATTTCTTGCTACAACTACTGCCTTCCATTTCCTACTTCCATACTGGTCCCCACATTCTCCAATTTTTCATTTATACTGCTCCTGATTTTTTCTCCCCAAACACATTTACTAATCATGTCTTCTACCCCTAACACTGTGGTGTTAGTCCCCTACTTAAAAATCTTCACAGTTTTCTTTTGCCAATGTAATAAAACCCAAAATTTTTGAACAAGGTTCTCCAAGACCCAGCCTTAAGCTACTCTTTCAGAGTTATCTCCTAGTATGTTAAACCTCAGTGACGTGGTTCTCTGAATATAGCACACATTTTCACATCTTTTCATATTTGCTCATACTGTTCCCTCTGCCGTGAATGTCTTCCCCCTTATTTTCCTGTCAAATGCTTGCTAATGCTTCAAGAGCAAATTAAATTTTTTTTTCATAAAGTAGTTCCCAATTGCTCCTCCCTCTCATCTTAAAACTAGGATTAGTGGCTCTTCCTTATATCCATTACTTATCACTCTATAGAAATACTTCAACCATCACATCTTTATCAGTCACCTACTGTGTGCCAAGCACTATTATAGACATGGAGGATGAACAACACAAGCAAAGACCCTGTCCCCAAGGAGCTCATTTTCATATATTTTGGCCTGAGCAACCAGAATAATAGATTTGCTATTTACTTGAGAAAGACCGTGAGTGGAACAGGTTTGGTGGTAAAATTAGGAAACTGATTTTTGGAATAAATTCAAGAGATCTATTGTACAATATGGAGACTATAGTTAATAATAATGTACCGTATTCTTGAAAATTACTAAGAGAGAAGATTTAAATATTCTCATCACAAAATATGATAAGTATAGGAGGTAATGCATATGTTAATTAGCTCTATTGAGCCATTCTACAATGTATACACATTTCAAAACATTCAGCTGGGTGCAGTGGCCCTCACTTGTAATCTCAGTGCTTTGGGAGCCTCAGGCAGGAGGATCACTTGAGCCCAAGAGTTAGAGGCTGCAGTGAGCTATGATCCCATCAGTGTACTCCAGCTTGGGCAACAGGGCAACAGAGTGAGATCCTGTCTCAAAAAAAAAAAAAAAAAAAAAAAGCCCATCCTGTTGTACACAATAAACATATACAATTTTTTTTATCTAATAAATAAATAATTTTAATGCAGAAAGAATGCAGTTTTTGATTCATTGAGCGTGAAATGCTGTTTATTGCACATACACATGCAGGTGTGACGTAGTAGGCAGATAGATATATGAGTCTAATATACGGGAGAAAAGGTATACATTTGGGAATTGTCAAATATATGTGTCCAGAAGGCACTTGAAAGTCATCAGATTGAATAAGATCTCCTGAGTGAGAATGAAAAGAGAAGAGATCTGAGGACTGAACCCTGGGGTCACTTGAATGGTGGGATACGAGGAAAAGCTAGTGCAGGAGGTCGGAGGGAGCAACCAGTGCTAAGTGAGGAAGGCGGTCCAGGAAGGGAGGTAGCGCCCAGCTGCGTCAATGCTGCTGATGAGTTGAGAAAGAATTTACCTTAAGATCAACGATGAGCTGGTCGCTGGGGACTTTGCAAATGGTTGATTTGTGAGGTCAGAAGCCTGACAGGGGTGAGTTCAGGAGAGACTGAGAGGAGAGGAACAGGAGGCAGCAAGTATAAACAATTATTTCTAGTGTTACAGTGTCTAGGGGGGAGAAAACTCAGGCAGCGGCTAGAGGAGATCCGAGTGGGAGATCTTACATTTGTTTGCACGATGACGAACTGATCCAACAGAGACAGAAACGCCATGGGACATACGAGAGAAAAGACAATTGCAGCAGCAGTGTCTTTCAGTGGGGAACGAAAAGGGTGTCCTAAGATAAGAGCCCTGATGGTTTATCCGTTGTCATGGGAAGGAAGGCAGAGTAGCCGGGCCCAGATATTACTGTCTAGGTAGATTTGGTGGTAAAGATGGTGGTAGTAGTTGTGGGAATTCTCACTTTTCTTTCCTCTTTTTTCCTGAGTGAAATAAGTCAGTTTTCATTGACAGTGAGTGATAGGGAAAAGCCTTAGAAATTTGAGGGGAGAACAGAAACTGAATCGTTTCTGATCTAGGAAAACAAAGAGAATTTATCTTCCTTGTATTCTTCTATTTCTTTTCAATTCTGTCTTTCCCATTTGCACTCCCCTCAGCAAACTTCCAGCAGGGGCTCTTCCCCAGAGAAAGGGCTTGAAAAATGTCGGTGCCATTAATTGATTGGAAGCTCTTCTCTTTAAAGCCTGGGCATTGGGGGGAATCAATGGTTCAAAGCTATTTTGGAGGCTTTGGGTAATTAGACTGCTCTCTCTTTTTAAATTTACCCACACCCCCTTCTATCTTTCTGTATTTTAAACTAGGAATTTAGCACACTTGCATGTGAGCCACATTTTGCAAAAAATATGTTTCTGTTGACATCAGATAAGAGTTGAGTTGTGAAATACATCTCTTTAAAGGATTAACCATGCTTCCAAAAAGGCTCTTTGTTGTGAGATTTGCTACCAGATGGGAAATTCTAGGCTCTGGATGTTAACAGTATTCTTGTGATTGTGGAAAAATAGCTTCAATTTTGTGTAAGCAAAATGAACATATATATGTAAAACATGATGACTTTGTAAGTACATATGCAAATAAGAATGAAAAAAACATAGTTAAGTTGCTTATGGATTAGAGAAATGAAAATGGAAAAAGATTGCTTGTTAATTAAGCAGAGCATGCCTAGAAAATACAATCTCTACAACTTACTTTCCCAGCATGGTTTTAGGAGCTAGCCTGGCATGCAAAAGAAATATCTGATGCAATTCTGACTCTAAAAGAAGTGGTCCTTGTTTTAAAGCATTGGAAAACTGCTCATATAAGGTGTAGCAGCAATTTGGAAAATATTAGAAATCTGGTTTGGACTGAAGCAGTTAGGAAGGCTCCTGAGCTGCTGCTTGGTGGGGGAGATGGAAGGGTTACAAAGGGCATGGGGGGTGTGTGTGCACAGGGTGAATCTGTTTTGAGTTTAGTTTCCAAGCAGGGGGTGAATTTCCTTCCAGAATAGTCTTCCCCTCTTTCTCCCACTGTAGAAGATACTGCCTGATGAGCAGCATACTCTGTGCTCCAGGTGTAAAAGGACAAGGGACAACTGCTCCACTTTTTTCAGCACATATTTGTCAGTCCCCTACTCTGTGCAAGGCACTAATGTAGACGTGGAGGATAAGTGACACAGGCAAAAGACATGCCTCCAGGAGCTTATGCAGGTCAAATATCCTTTATCCGAAATGCTTAGGACAAAAAGTGATTGGGATTTTGATTTTGTTTTTTGAAGTTTGGAATATTTGCATATACATAATGAGATATCTTGGGGAAGGGACCCAAGTCTAAACACGAATTTATTATGTTTCATATGCACCCTATACACATAACCTGAAGGTAATTTTATACAATATTTTAAAATAATTTTGTGAGTGAAAGTTTTGACTGTGACTCATCCTATAAGGCCAGGTGTGGAATTTTCCGTATGTGGCATCATGTTGGTGCTCAAAAAGTTTCGGACTTTGGAGCATTTTGAATTTTGGGTTTTCAGATTAGGGATGCTCAAATTGTATTCAATTTCAGGAGACAGGCAATAAACAGATAGATAAATACATGTCATGTACTGATGATTGCTACAAGGTAAAACAAAACAAAACTGCATAAAGCAGAGTAAGGTGGGGGTTGGGGGGAAGAGAGAAGAGAAAGAGAGAGAGAGAGAGAGAGAGAGAGAGAGAGAGAGAGAGAGAGAGAGAGAGAGAGAGAGAGAAAGAGAGAGAGAGAAAGAGAGAGAAAAGAGATTCTATTTTAGGTTTGTGGTCAGAGAAATCCCCTCTGATAATGTGAAATTTGAGCAGAAACCGGAAGAAAGCAAGGAAATGAGGAGTCTGTGGGTCTATGGAGAAGCTCATTCCAGAAAAGCAAGTGACTTATTGAAGGCTGGGAACTGAGGGACTCTCCAAGAAGCAGACGCAAAAGATGAGGCTTTGCGGGAGGCTGGCGTGGCTGGCGGTGTGGCTGGAGGAGCAGCCTGCAGTGTGGGACTCACAGAAGCACAATAGGAACCAGCCAGAGCTCCTGCCTTAGCAGTGTGGGCAGAGTTTCCCCTGCCTCATGGCAAGGACTTGATCTCTCACAAAGTTCCAGCTCTGTCACCTTAAAAATCCCTCTTGTCATTTTCCTGAAGTCCCTCCTGCTTATAACCCTTGCCTTGCGCAGCTTCCTTCAGGGCACTCTGGAGAGTGGCCCTCAGAATCTTGGAGAATCCTGTTCCCGCCCCCTGGGCAGCTCCCCCCCTCCCCGTGGGTCACATTTCCTCCATCACAACAGTCTCCTCTCTCATTCTGATTCGTGCTTCCTGGTGCTTCTCCGACCCTCCTCACGCAGCAAAGCCCATGGCTTGTTCCTGCTGCTGTTTCAGGTCCCAGCCTTGACACTGCTGCCTCAGAAAGATCTTCCTGGAACACCCGACCGAAAGTAGCTCTGCCCCTCTCAACATACCCCGTGTGTTTCCTTCACTAATGCTAATGAAATATCCAATCATCTTAGTTATTGAATTGTTTATTAAATCTCAGCTTGTGAGAACAGGGACTTGTCTTGTTCACTGGCGTCCCTTGAGGACCTGTCAGGATGCCTGCCATATAGGAGGAATCCTGCATTAACTCTAAACATCAGTGCCCGAGAGAAAGAACAGGGAGACCCTCAGTTTGGCAGACCCTGCATACTGATCACAGTCAAGATTCAGTGGGTGAAACTAAGAAAGCCATATCCTTAAAGAATTCTGCCATAACAGGGCTTACTTCTGTCTGGATGCTACATTATATATTCCAGGGTTGATCCATTGATCCCTTTTATTCTAATAGTGGGAATAATCTGGTTTCAGACTATTTTTATTTTAATGTCTACGCCTACTGTGTCTGAATGGATTAATACAGACCCAGTGTGGAATTGCCCAGAGAAAAGCTGCTGGCGTTTTGAAGCTGCGAGACTCGGATTTTGTTTAAACGATGCATTGTTCCGGCATTCATTGGATGACAATATGAGAAATGATTTTTCCTGCCTCTGCTGTCAGGTGGTCTGATGCACTGAGATGTAGGGGGAGTGGGGAAGGGTGAGCCTCTGGGGAGAGAACGGAACTGTGAATGCACAGTTTCCGTGGTTTCTCTGGAATCAAGTGAAAAAATGAAATCTGATTCTGTGTTTATTCAGCCGCTGGGAAAGAACACAGCTGTAACAATAATCTGTGAGCGACATTTCACTGGAACACTTTCTCACTTGTGTGAACTGTGACTTCGAGTGGGGCCTGCTCCCTGGCATGCCCCTTGCCGCGGAAACTTCTCTTTGGGGTGGGGTCCGTCCACCAGCAAAAAGAGTAAACCCTAGGGTGCCTGGACTGCCCCAGGGGAGGTGGGAGAGGAACGCAGTCCAGAAGAGGTGCGTCTGCTTTAAAAAAAAAAAAAAAAAAAGGCAAGAAAAGCACGTTGAAATCAGTCTTTCAATTATCCTACTGAATGAACAGACATTACTACATTAGTGAATGGCCGCTTGGTAAATAACAAAATGAATGTAAAATAACTTATGAAGAAAAACAGAGCTTGGGTTTCAGTGTAGGAAAACTACAGCACATAGAACACAGATATTCTCAATTCTCTCTCTCTCTCACCTGCATATAAAGATGGAAAAATCATTTAATCTGCTCTGGGAAAAATGACAACAATAAACAAAACAAAACAAAACAAAACAGTAACTAAAGCTATGCTATCTGCTTATTTAACATTTGAAGTGAAAGCACTTTGGCTTCTCATTAGTCTTACCAAATGGTGTTGAACCTTAAAATGAGTTTTGTCATTATCATGGCCTCGTTTTGGCTAACCCTAGGTCCTTCCTTCCTCATCTATTGCTGTAAATTACTGCACAGTCTGATATGGTAGCCAGCAGCCACATGTGGCTGTTTAAATTTAAATTAATTAAGATTTAATACAATTAAAAATTTATTTGCCTAAACACTACCCCCACTATAAGTGCTCAATGGCCACAAATGGCTACTGGCCGCAGTAGTGAACAGCACAGATACAGGACATATCCATGGGCACTGAAAACTCTACCAGAGTAGCACTGCTCCGGAAACTAAATGCATGTGCTGGAAGGAAGCATGGCACGAGAGAGGTTTGCAACGTATTTTTTATCTAGGGAATAATATCTTGAACTAAATTGTATATGGAAATTCAATATATACAAGGTATAATTAATTGTGGAGCTGCTCTCATTGAGCTGAAGTAGAAGGTTCTGGGTCCCTGCTCCTTTACCACTTATTTCCCCCCACCCCAAGCCCCCACCTAAACCTTGCAGCTCATCAGAGAGCACAGCGCAGGTGGTAGGGTGTCATCCCTGAGGCGAGCATACCTGGGTTTGAATTTCGGCTCTTCCTCTTACTAGTTCTGTGAACTTGGCAGTTCTTGGAACTTTCTGAAAGTTAGTTTTCTTGTCGGTAGCATACATCAACTATCTCCGAAGGTTGCGAAGGCAGGTTTAATTTTCTCATTTCTCAGATGAGGAACTGAAGCTTGGCAAAGCTGCTTGCTTGCCAGACGGCCACCCAGCGAGCAAAGGCCTGAGTCGGGACAAAACCCAGTCCCCTCTCAGTGCTATTTCACTCCACTGCTCTACAATTTCCTGTTCAAATTGAAATTTTTCAAGCCAAGCCACTTTTTAAAAACCAGCTGTCTAGATGTCACTTGTGATTTTTTATTTCCTGGATCAATATAACATGTGAATACTTCTAAATGTATTGAAGCAGAAGTTGCCACCCTTGAACTAGCAAACACTGTTTAAGTCAAATCTTCTTTGATACCCTTCATACTTCTTTGATATGCTTCATGGTTTTCTCTCTGCAGAGTGTGGAAAATAAAATCAACAAGCCAACAAGACTCCCTGACTTAGCACACTCAAGAGAGAAGGGATATGTTTCAAAAATCCACAATTTTTGGTGGTGGACTTAGAAGCCAACCTGAGTGAGAGTCTGAAGAATACACACTGCTTCCTAGGCCGGGCACAAAACTCAGCTGGCTGTGATCATTTTTAACAACTGATGGCCATGCGGGGAGAGCTTTGACAGATGCAGCAGAGAGCTTAGTGGCTTTTAGGGTTGAAATAACTATTAAGTGATTTTAGTGTAAGATAACCAGGAATTGCAGGAATTTCATGATTATCAGAAAAATCCTTGCTGTGACTGAGACACTGATGGACTGCCCCTTGTGCCTCTAGCTCTTCCTTTCTCCCTCCAAGTGGAAATTTCTGTCCTCGAGTAGTCTTGGAAACTTCATCACCAAAAGAGCACAACTCAATGACAGGAGGATCCTGGTGGTGGCCTGAAGGTGGCCCCAAAGGGGAAGCCAGGGGATTAGGGCCTCACTGCTATTGTCAGTGTGTGACTTGGGACAGGCATGTTAACGTCTCCGTGACTCAGTTTCCTCTTCTGTACTTTGTTTAGGTCTATCTGCTTTCCATTTTATCTTTTTTTCATTTGTTAAAGTCCAACTGTGTCACTGACAGTAAATAATAGTAAATAATAAAAAAATAGCAAAACAGTGGCTTCTCCTTTGGAGCTGGCATCTCCATGCCTCCTATTTCTCTCCCAGGGCTAGTCATAAGTTTTTTTTTAATATACTTGTACCTGAGGATAGACTTTCTGAGGATGCACTAGGTAAAAATTTGTGTAGCAGAATGGAGATAGCAGCCAAGTGCCCTGGTGGCACAGATATTGCGCTCAGTTCTCCTGTGTCCTGGAGCCACTGGCTTGCTCTTCCTTGCTTGCTTTCCTTGAGCCTGAGGGAGAGGACAGATGCAGGGTTAACTTGTCTTTCTATTTTCATTTTCCCAAGTACAAGGGATTCTACTCTATTCCTGGATAGCTTTCCTATACCACAACTCTGGTGACGTAACTCTTCTCCCCTGTGATCACAAAATGAAGCCCCAGCTGTGTTGTATCTAGTTAACATGGATTCTACTTGCCTTACATTTCAGCTACCTAGAACTCCTTGGCATTCCAGAATGTGGAAGAAAGTCTGTGGTCCCTGCTCACTGCCCTCCCAAACCCCAAGAAGAGGAGGTTAAAATTTTGGCTTTCTTTAATTTGATCCAATCCTCCTTCCACTGTGCCCTATGCTTCCATACAATTAATAATTTTTTTTTGAATTAGTGAAATAATGATCAATCTTTGACACCTTAGTATAAAATAGCTTATTAAATTATTCAGCCTAGTCCAAAAAATGGCAGAGGACAGGGAATGGGGCCAATGTCTTTGACAGGGCACTGCCAAGAAGGGCATGACCAGCAGAGACACCTGAGTGAGTGGATACTTGGTGTCCCAGGGATAAATTTGGAGCTGGGGGACAAGAAATGACACTGAATCTGAGTAGAACGGTGCAGAAAGGAGGCACACTGTAGATGCCTTCCAAGTTTTCCTAGAGTTATCCTTGTGCAAATCATAATTAATCTTTCCTTAAGAAACGTTTCTTTTTATGTGAAGCACTGCACACCCGAGGCATTTTTAATGTTCGACTTCGCCAAGTACAGAAGGAATTTCCAGATAGAGAAACCAAAGAATTGGGGAAAATCCTTTCTACTGTGTACAGGAGGCAATTCTGCTGCAACATCATCTGCTGGGGTCCTTGAGAACAGAAATGCTTATTTCCATGATTTCAGATCAAGTGAGTCTTTATCCTGGGCTAGAGGGAGGTTATGTTGGTTCAGGACAAAAAAAGAAGATAAGACTAAAACTTTCCCGAGAATGATCAAAGAAATGGATGCATGAGTTTCAAGTCGCACCGGAAAAATTTTGGAGAATTTTACTCTTCTAAATCATAAGGATTGTTTAAGTTCTATTCCTATTGACTGGCTGTGTAGAAGTTACCCATTGTATAGAAAGTCACCTTGTACAGTCCCTACAAATAGTTAAGTCCTCTAAAATGTTTTCTGGACCAACTGATGAAAGAAGAGAGAGATTCTTACCAGTGTGGGTGGAAGGAGGGCATATGTTTTAAGTGCTTGTTATTTCTGTCATAAGGATGACTCAGGTATAAAAACAAGAAATACTTTCTAATGTGAATCAGGAAGCTCAGCCTTGTGAAGCACAACAAGTCAGTTTCAACACCTACAAACTGTCCTACCAGTGGGTGGCACCATTATCCACATCCTTTGTTCCCCAAGGCAATACTGACAATAAGGCTAAATTTAGTGAGCTTTAGTGAAACTGACTGCTTTAGGGCTCTTTACAAACTTCTGCCAGAAGTATATCTCTTTTAATTTATTTTTAAGTCATAATAATAGTTGGGAGGCTTTAAAGCGAAAGGATTCCTCTCTTAAATAGTTCTTTTAAGTAATATGAATAGCAGTTACATAGTGGTAATAGTACTGGTCATAATAACTACTTTTCTACTTCTGCTGCTAGGATTCTACGAATCCTACCTACTACTTTTGCTTCAACTGTTTGTATTGTTGTTATATCATTAATTGTGCAGGTGTTACATGTTTTAGACACACGACGTTTAATGCCTACAGTCATTCTGTGAGGTGACCTGGAATTTGGTCTTAGATGTCTCTGCCTGCAAAGGTCATACTTTTGCACCATGTTTTGCCCCTCATCTCCTGGTCACAATATGGCCATAGCTCCATAGTCCCTACCTACATAGAATATATATTAAAATATTCACGGCCCAGGGAGTGTGAACTTCAAAGGGCTTTGCAGGAAGTGCAGTTGGTTGTCCAAAAATGGACTGTTTCCTTTGTGTTCACTGACTCTGGCTTGTCTCTAATGTTTCAAAGTTATCTTAATGTCATTTTGAAGGCAATTGAGGGAGCATCCATGGAGATAAATTGTGCCTGCAGCCTGTTGCTGAATGCATATTAAGTTCTATTCATGGATTTCCTAGCAACCGGAGCTCTATGACGCACGGAGTCAGCAAGCTTGCGTTATACTCATGTAGAGAAATTAAATCACTTGGAATTTATCATTAATATTTTTAGAAAGCCTCACTAGATTAGCTGCTTGAATTGCGTTGTCTGAGTTACTATCAGCAGCTGGTCCCAGTCACATCCGAAGCCATTGAGGACTCTGTAATTTTCACAAATACTCCAGTGAGAGATTTTCTTTGTTTTAATATTTTTGACAGTTAAGGATTTAGTTGGGAAATAAGAACACTAAAAAAAGAAAGTTGCTCTAGCAGCTTGTGATCTTGGCAAAGTTCTCAAACTTGAGACAAACATAATATAAGTGAGCAGTAGGCATCTTAATCAGAAGAGACAACAAGCTCATTTGCTTCCAAGTGACATGGTGAAACTGAAGAACATAACTTTAACAAACCAGATCATCACAAGGCATTCTACAAGGGTTAAGGTGGAAAAATTTTCATATTAGGGTGTACTGAATATACCGTTTTGCAGGCTTGGAGAACATTTGTTCTTCATAATTCCAACCAAACTAAAGTGATACAAACTTCTCACAAATTTCTCTCAAGCTTTAATTTGTGTTTTATTGGATATACAAGTCAAATATGCATATGTGGTTGGCTGTAGCATAAATGTGGCATGCAAATGCATGGACAAACACACACACATGCACAGGCACACAGGTAACCGACAATTTACGGATATTAAAAATTTAGGCATCTGGTTTCCAAACTTATGTGCTTTATAAAAACTCCCTCTAAAGCATTGAGCTTTCTTAAAGAAACATTTGGATTAGATATCCCAATGAATGTGATTTTTTTTTTTTTTTTTGAGACAGAGTTTGCTCTGTTGCCTGTGTTAGAGTGGCATCAGCCTAGCTCACAGCAACCTCAAACTCCTGGGCTCAAGCGATCCTCCTGCCTCAGCCTCCTGAGTAGCTGGGACTACAGGCTCACAGCACCACACTCAGCTATTTTAATTTTTTTTTTTTTTTCATAGAGATGAGGTCTCATAAAATTGCTTAGGCTAGTCTCAAAATCCTGGCCTCAGGAGATCCTCCCACCTCATCCTCCCAAAGTACTGGGATTACAGGTGAGCACTACCACACCAAGCCTACATGAAATATTTTAGACAGGTCAATGTGAGAGGTTGGCCACTTAATCCAGTGATTCTACTTTGCTTGGGATAGTTTTAAAACTTTAATTTTGGAATTGCCTTCACTGGCACATTTTTTAAAAAAACACCATTAATGGTGACAAATCTTCCTTTGAATATACATTTGATATGTGCTCCTAAAGGAGTGGTTAAAAAACTGGATATTGGCTATTAGTGTTCTCATTATCCATTACCAAAAATTACAAAAATGGAAACACATTAGCAGGGGGTACTAATGCATGAATCTCAAAATGAGCTTAGGTTGTCACAGTGAACGAAACCAATGAGATGGCAATCTGAGGGATCAGCTCGCCCCACCTGTGTCTCCATGTGATATCAGAAGTCATCAGAAGAAGAGTGCCCTTATGTGAAAGTAATTGCTTATATGATCCTCATGATTAATGTAGAGTATTTCCAGGTAACAATGGGAATCAGAAAGGTGAACTGAGATTTTTCCCAAATGCTTAAAACATACACTCTCATTAGATACTTGATATCAAAAAATTGAAAAGCACATCCCATCAAGTCTCTATAAACATTATCTAAATTTTTTCTGCTCCAGCTACTTATTTTTCATAGAAACAGCATAATAAAGACTATGGGTTACACACATGTTTTACCTATATCTTTTTTTTTTTTTTTTTTTTTGAGACAGAGTGTCACTCTGCTGCCCGGGCTAGAGTGAGTGCCGTGGCATCCCCTAGCTCACAGCAACCTCAAACTCCTGGGCTCAAGCAATCCTGCTGCCTCAGCCTCCCGAGTAGCTGGGACTACAGGCATGTGCCACCATGT
>CAUYRT010103532.1:0-72443 GCA_963574885.1 Lepilemur ruficaudatus
CAGGCATCGAGGGCAAGAGTAGCACCTTTGGAAATCCAGCTGACCTGGGTGCAAACCCTGGCTCTTGCTGGCACTAGCTGCGTAACCTCTCTGAGGCTCAATTTCTCCCTCTGTATAATGGGGGTACGGGTACCTACGTCATGGATGCCAAGGCCTCAGGCGGGTGATCCACACAGATCCACTGGGCACAGCACTCACCCAGCAAGCAGGAAATGGTAGTATTTTGTTCGTGGTGGTGTGTTTGCCTGTCCTATTCAGTAGATGCTGAGCCCTCCTCTTCTATCTCTTCCCAGCCCCCAACTCCCAGCACCAGACCTGGCACCCCCAGAGCAATCCACCCATGTTTCCTGGACTGTTTAATTGACTTGCTAGCTGACATCTACTCACTGGCCCTTATTGACTGGAATGTACTGACACTTGGCACACGTCCACACTTACTGATTGAGCCCACTGACTGACACCTACCCAGGACTGTCCCTCAGAGCCCCTGCCAGGGACCCAGACTCCTGGGTACAAGGAGCAGGAAGATGGCTATCTGGTCTACTCATCCTGCCCCTCATCCTGTCCCCGGGACACCCCATTTCTCTGCATCTTCATGTCACCTCGGCTCTGCCTCTGTACCTTGCCAGCATCACCGTGGCCAGGTTTCTGTACATGTCTGTGACCCTGTTCTGTCAATGTGTCTCTGCCCACCTTTGCTGACTCCTTCCCAGTGGCTTTTCTTCCTTGCCACCACCTTTCTTTCCCACAGAAACACTGCCCTTCCCCTTGAAGGCAGCCCTCATGGTCACACACAAGGGCGTGGATCCTCGGGAGCTCCAACATGCACTTGCTGTCAGCGCTTTATTGATCCCCTGGAGACAGGCCATCTTTTCTTCCCTGGTCTCGGGATTGGTTGCACATGGTTTTCATGATTTTCTTTATCTCCTTATCTGGGATGCCTGCTCTTCCCTTCCTGTCCCTTGCCCTAATCCCAGACCCTCCAGTGGTGGCAACAGCGAGAGATCAAGGGAGGAAGCCCAAGATCTGGGCAGGAGGGAACCTGCAAAGGCCCAGGAGAGGGCTGTCAAAAGCAGCCTGAAGACCCCCCCCCTTCCAAGAAGTGTGGAGTATGCAGGGAGGGGAAGGATATGCCAGCACGTGCCACACATATGGGTGACATGCTACATCGGAGCAACACAGGCTCAGCCTCCAAAGTCATTAGGAAAGTCCACACATCCTGCACTGGGGACACATGTACACTATCAGAGTCACTTATTTAGGAGACTGTGGGTCCAGCCTGTGCAGGACACAAACAGCTGCTGCGTGTGTTGGAGGACATGGTGTTGGAGGATGCAGATGTGAAAGTTGGGGGAAGGGGCACACGCACAGTGTTCAGTACTTTGTTCTGATAAAACCGACTCTTAGCTGCCTTCCTTGCCTGTTCCATGTGACTTGCAGTGCTCCCTGCGGGAGGAGTATAGCCCCCACCCCATTGCATCAGGCTTGGCCATGGGACACAGTGTGCACAAAAGTGACATGTGCCGCATCTGAGCAGAAGCTTCTAGAGCTGTCACATTGCTCTGCCTCTGCTCTTTCTCCTCTGCCCCGTGAACCACACGACCTAGACCAGGGCTGCTCCTTCAGCCCAGCTGCCAGAATGAAACGACATGCAGAGAGGACCTGGAGCCTGACCTGCAGGTAATACAGGTAAAGTAAGGTGACACAGACATGTGTTGTTTAAAAGCCGCTGGGATCTGAGGGATTTGGGGGCTGTTTGCTGCTGCAGCATAACTGAGTCAAAGTTGACTGGAACATTTCATGTGGTCCCATGGCCCTAAATACACACGTTGATGGCTCTTGCATGCCTGTGCCCAGGCAGAGACTCTGCTCTGAGCTCTGGACCCATCTGCCTAGCTGTCTATTCCAGTCTCACTTGGGCATCTAGCAGGCACAGCAAACATGACACCCAGCATGGAACTCTTGATTTTACTGCCGACCATCCTCATAAATCTGTTTTTCCTCAAATCTTCTCCAAATGACCTGTCAGATTTACCTCCAGAACCCCTAGTCTAAGCCCCATTAATGCCTGTCTAGCTAGCAGGCCTTGCTTCCTGCACAGACAGCTGCCAGAGTGGTCTTACTGCAGTGTGAATCAGATCGCATCACCAGCTTGCTTAAAGGCTTCCCAGAGCAACTAAAATTAAAAAAAAAAAATTCTCACCAAAGCCAACCCTATTTGATCTGGTACTCAATATGAGTTTAGCACATTGAGGAAGGAAATAGCAGAGGACTTAAACAGGTGCAAAACCATACCATGTTCATGGGTCCACAGAATCAACATGTTAAAATGTGTATACTACCCAAAGTGATCTACAGATTCAATGCAATCCCTATTAAAATACCAACATCAGTTCTCACAGATCTAGAAAAAATAATTCTGCACTTCACATGGAACTAGAGAAGATCCCATACAGCAAAAGCAATCTTAAGCAAAAAGAACAAATCGGGAGGGATCAATTTACCAGCTGTTTTACTATACTACAAGGCTATAGTAACTAAAACAGCATGGTAATGGTACAAGAACAGAGACATAGACCAATGAAACAGAACTGAGAACCCAGATAGAAAACCATCCTCATATAGTCATCTAATCTTTGAAAAAGCAGACAAAAACATACACTGGGGAAAAGAATCCTTATTCAATAAATGGTGCTGGGAAAACTGGATAGCCACATGGAGAAGACTGAAACAGAATCCACACCTCTCAACTCTCACAAAAATCAACTCACGGTGGATAACAGACTTAAACCTAAGGCGTGAAACTATAAGCATTCTAGAAGAAAATGTTGGAAAAACTCTTACAGACATTGGCCTAGGCAAAGAATTTATGAAGAAGACCCCAAAGGCAATCACAGCAACAACAAAAATAAATAAATAAATGAGACCTGATCAAATTAAAAAGCTTCTGCATAGCCAAGGAAACTATCATGAGAATAATAGACAACCTACAGAATGGGAGAAAATATTTGCATGTAACAGATCTGATAAAGGGCTGATAACTAGAATCTATATAGAACTCAGGAAAATCAGCAAGAAAATATCAAACAACCCTATCAAAAAGTAGGCAAAGGACATGAACTGAAACTTTTCCATAAAGATAGACTAATTGCTAACAAACATATGAAAAAATGCTCAACATCTCTAATCATCAGGGAAATGCAAATCAAAATCACAATGAGATATCACTTATCCCCAGTGAGAATGGCCTTTATCAAAAAGTCCCGAAACAATAAACAGTGGTGTGGATGCAAAGAGATAGGAACACTCATACACTGCTGGCGGGACTGCAAACTAGTGCAACCTCCATGAAAAGTAGTATGAAGACACCTCAATGAACTAAAAGTTCAACCACCATTTGATCCAGCAATCCCACTACTGAGCATCTACTCAAAAGAACAAAAGACATTCTATAAAAAAGACATCTGTACCCTAATATTTATAGCAGCACAATTCACAATTGCAAAGATGTGGAAACAAGCCAAGTGCCCATCAATACATGAGTGGATTAATGAAATGTGGTATAGGCATACTATGGAGTTCTACTCAGCCACAAAAGCAATGTTGATATAGCACCTCTTGTATTATCCTGGATAGAGCTGGAACCAATTCTACTAAGAGAAGTATCATAAGAATGGAAAAACAAGCACCACATGTACTCATCATGAAATTGGTATTAACTGATCAACACTTAAGTGCATATATAGTAACAACATTCATCGGGTGTCAGGCAGATGGGAACGGGAAGGAGGGTCTGGGTATATACACACTTAATGGGTGCGGTGCGCACTGTCTGGGGGATGGACACGCTTGAAGCTCTGACTTGGGTGGGACAAGGGTAATCTACATAACCTAAACATTTGTACCCCCGTAATATGCTGAAATAAAAAATAATTAATTAAAAAAATACAAGTTTAGCAATGACGATGATAATGATTGTTATGGTTAATTTGATGTGTCAATTTGACCGGACCACAGGGTGCCCCAATATTTGGTTAAACATTATCGTGGATGTGTCTGTATGTTTGAATCAGTAGCCTGAGTAAAGCAGATCACCCTCCCCAGTGTGGGTGGGCCTCGCCCAATGTGTGGGAGGCCTGAACAGAACAAAAAGGCTGGGTGAGGGAAGGTTCATGCTCTCCCTGCCCCACTGTCTTCCAGCCGGATGGTGATCTCCTGCCTCCGACTCAGACTTAGACTGAAACTACACCATTAGCTCTCCTGGTCTCCAGCTTGTCAACTGCAGATCTCAGAACTTCTCAGCCTTCATAACCATGTAAGCCAATTCCTTACCATATTATAAAATATGTATATATATACACACACATATATATATATCCTATCAGTTCTGTTTCTCTGAAGAACCCAGACTAATACAATGAAGGAGGAGGAGGAGGAGGAGAGGAGGAGGAGGAAGAAGAGGAGGACAAAGAGAAGGAGGAGTAGAAAAAGAAAGAAGATGAAGAAGAAGAAGGAGGAAGAGGAGGAAGAAGTGTAAGAGGAGTAGGACGACGAGGAGGATGAAGAGGAATGAACATGAGTGCTCCTGTTTTGTTGGGGATGCTCCCCTGAGCAGACTCAGCTCAGATCAGACAGTAAACACCTGCACAAGGACTAGTCCAAGACTTAAGCTTCCCAGTACACCACCTGCCCCTCAGAGTTGGCCAAGGGAGAGGCCCCATATCCATGAGCCAAGGTTGCCATGTTCACTTCCCCTCCCTCCTCTCCCTGTCCGTGTCCTCACCATCCTGCAAGGTCCCCCCGGCATCCCTTCCCTTCTTTGCTGTATTTCCCAGAGCACAGCTGAGCTCTTGATGGCAAATGAGCCACTTGATAAAGACTACGGGCTTTAAGGGCCAAGATATTTCTGAGCCATTGGGTCACCAGAGCCATGTCGAGAGGTCCTGAAAATTGAAACCAGGGATCCAGGCTCCAAGCCCAGCCTTAGATGGGGGCACTGGGTTCATGTTTAGTGGAGGGGAGGTGCTATGGTTTGAATATGTCCCCTCCAAAATTCAGATGTTGAAGCATAGTTGTCAATGTAACAGTATTAAGAGATGGGGCCTTAAAGAGGTGATTAAGTCATGAGGGTGAGCGCTCATGAATGGGGTTGCGTGTAGGATCTGGTGCCCTCATAAAAGGTTTAACAAAGGGCATCGTTCCTCTTGACCTCCTGCCTTCTGCCATGTGAGGACACAGCCTTTCTCCCCTCCAGAGGACACAGCATGCACGGCCCATCGTGGAAGCAGAGAGCAGCCCTCATCAGACAACTGCACCTGCTGGCACCTTGATCTTGAACTTCCCAGCCCCCTGAACCATGAACAAATAAATTTCTGTTCTTTATAAATCACCCATACTGTGGTATTTTATTAAAGCAGCACAGCTAGGACAGGGGGGCAAAGCCATTTGATTGCATTCAGACAACAACACCCCCATATCAAACCCCACACCAAGCATCACGGGGGGACACCCAGGAAACCAAAGGTGTCACGCACTGAGCTGCGTTGCGATGGTAGAGACTCAGGCCTAGAGCTCCCAACACGGCGGGGGCCTCAGAGTTTAGCACGAAGGTGTTACTCCAGACCCCTCTGACTGGTCCATCCCACAGGCCTTGCCCTCTGCTCCATAGCTGTCTGACTGTGTCAGGCTACCAATCCGAGGTGACTCAGGGTTTTGGAACATCTCAAATTGAAGGCACACTCCCTCTACTCCCCACCCCACTGGGTGCTCTGACTCCAGACCTTGGAGAAACAATGCTCACCCAGACCTCGTCTTCTCTCTCTCGTGGGGTTCCTGAAATATCTGTTTATCGGGCTAGTGTTCACGGGAGTTCTGCCCCGTGGAGACGCTTGATGTTCACTCATCATCACGGAGAAGCATCTAGGGTTCATTCCCGTGGCCTCCCCCATGGAGCGAGAGGGCACTAATGAGCGAACACAAGAAACCAGTCAGCGTGAGAGCTGGCTTCCTGTTGTCATTTGCGTTTTCCTCACAGACTGAGGTTCTACGGTAACATCCCAAGGGCTGCTTGCTGGAAGTGGGGGCTGGAACAAAGATGCCAAGTTATGGGGCTCTGGGGCTCCAGGGGTTTCTGTAGCTTCGTTCAGAGTGGCCCCCCTCCTATCAGTTTTATGTACTGGGGTTCCACGTGGAATGTCATTCAAATGTGGCTTCTCCAGCTAAAGAAAGATCTGAGAGCCACTGTTATTCTACTTGCTGCCACATGCAAGTCCTCTGCCATCACTTAAAATACACTATGTGACATTATAGATGTCTGTTGTCAAAACGGTGTCACCACCACATCCATCATGCCACATGCCCTTGTATCTAAGTGGACATATCTTTTAATTTTATATGCAGTTTTTGTACAGAATGTTTTTCAAATTACAAAAGCAATACATGCTTATTATAACAACTGAAATGTACAATGGAAAGATCATAAATTACAGCTTTCTCAGGCCCCACTCCACCACCTCTCCTCTGAGTTAAGCAATGTTAACCCCTGTATGTAATAACCTTCAAGAGGACACCTATTATGAACAATTTTAGCTGTCTCCAAGAACATGAATGCAAAAATCTTCCCTCTACTACGGCAAGCAGTGTGAGTAAGGCAAGGTATGAAAATATATTTCTTGTTTTCATCCACCAGTTAACCAATCCCCAGAGGCTGCTGGGTCTCCAACAGGAAGAGCAACCAGAGTTGACCGGTGACCCTGCGGTCTAAGCAGACCAGCAAATGGCAGACCTCGCCTCTGAAAGGGACGCCTGCGGTGAGAGTCAACATGGGGCTAATAGTTCTAAGATCGAACAAGTGTTGCATGTACGATGAGGCTGTGAGCAGAGTTCACACACCTGGATCCCCAGGTGATTTTCAGCGATGGTGGAGGGCTATGAATAAGACCATGCAACAGGCAGACCTGGGTGTCAATCCCACTCTGCCATTCTCTGTGTGTGCTCGGGCAATTCACCTCTCTAAACCTCGGTTCACGCATCTAAAAGACAGAATATAACCTATCTCTTAGGCAGTGTCCAATCAGAGACACAGAAGCCACTCTACAGAGTCCAAATAGGAAGAGCTTTAATGAAGAGAATTAGAAGCTTCCACAGCTGCGCTATGAAAAGCAACAGCTGGGGAAGCCACCACTGCACACCCCAGCAGTATCAGCATAGCAGGGATTTCCCAAGGTCTTACCCAGACCCCTTGGGAAGCTCCGCTGACCTTCTCAGGCTGCAGCAGTGCAGCAGGTGAACCTCCAGAAGCTCATGCAGAAGGAGCTCAAAGCTCATCTCTGCCTGTTTATCTACCTGCACCTACTGGAGAATAATAGCTTCCATATTTTCCGCTTTCCAAATCTCCCATGAGCACGTCTTTTGGCAGACTCAAACCAGGAGCCACGTGGGGAAAGGTGTTCCGGGAAACGCAGGTCCCAGCTTCTCTTCCACAAGGAAAAGGACACCTGGCAACAGGTGGTGGTGGTGCCAGGTGGATAATCGACAACCCAGCATGACTTACCACATGGGCTTTTTATGAGATTAAATGAAATAATGCAGATAAATTCTTGGCAAAGTACTCGGCACACGGTTAATACTCAACAAGTTGCAGTTATTATAATTCTTTTTATAATTTTGATCCTGGAAATGGCGGCTTTCCACCCAGCCCAGCACATCCACTCCATTTTATGTCACAGAAAACCCTAGGCATTGGAGCTCCTGTCCAAACACACATTCATCACCTGACATCACTCAGCAGGTCCTCTGGTTTCCTTCTCAGATCCGATTATAGTGGCAACATTTGTAAATTGCTGATCCGCTAATTCCTCATAAGCACGTAGTCTGGCTGAACATACTCAAACCAATTACACTGAAAGACGTGAACTAAATTCTCTGTGTCTCCCGCTTTTATGTTCCATGGTGATTGTACCCAAAATCACCACCCCCGAAGAAAGAACTTACGCTATAGGTGTGTCTCCTGCATCATATATCAGTCAAGGCAGGAGGAAATCCAATAATAACCCTACGTATGAACAAGCAGTTCTGGCCTCACAATTGCTGTCACCAAACATTTCAGAATAATGAAATGTTTCCAATCAGAATTAATTTTCAAGGCCCAAACTGCACACAAACTCACTTACATGAAACTTAAATGCAAACCATTCCTCGGGTAACAAAATTATACTTGTAAAGAACTCAAATTGATTGGACTTCAAAATTCAAAATTCAATTGTAGAAAATAAAATCGGTTATAAACCGCAAAGGCCTTTGCCAAGCCATCCCCTGCTCTGAAGCCCAATCCAAACATCACATGGTTACATGTCAGTGCTTCCTGCAAAGAAATCCATTTTGCAAACAAACCTGGGATAATAGCACCCAGATCTGTAATGCCTTATCCTGATTAATGATGGGCCCACACACTGTTATATCCACAGTCACCACGAGCAAAGCTAACATTCTTGGGAGCCGCATTACTCTTAAAATTGCAATAATCTCCAGGGAAAATGACCCAATTTAAACTTATTCTCGCTTTAGCTGGAATTTGCTTAACTCTTTTAAATTTGTTCTATACTGTTACCTGTGTCCTTCAGAGACATGCCCCTTGTTATTCTACATAGCTCCCCCCTTCAGTTGGAAGTCTCCAACGATTTTTAGAACTATTTAACCCCTAGTTTACCATGACACTGTTAACTATATCCCAAACAAAAACTTAGGAAGCCAACACTTCCAATTAGCGTGCTTTTTTTTAAGCCCAAACTCATATGCACAAATATCCGTTCAGTCTGTCAACCTATGTCTAGTTGCCGGGATGAATGAGTCAGAAAAGGTCTCTGCTATCAGGGAGCTAACATTTGACAGATAAATGTATAAATAAACAAGATTACTTCAGAATGTATAAGTGCTGCTCTGAAAGTTTCTTCACTCCACTTGTCTGAGCTGAGGTGGGACCAAATCTCTGAAGAGCCAGGGAAAGAGCGTTCTCAGCCGAGACTATAGCAAGTGCAAAGGTCCTGTGGTAGGAAAGAACTTGCCAGGCTCAGGAGATAGAAACACATTGCCAAACACAAATACACACACAATACGTACACCAGTACACACCAAAGACTTTCTAAAAGGTTTTGCTAAATACTGAGTGATACAAAAATATTTATAAAATATATCTATTATACAAAGAAAAACAATAAAAGGAACAATTATGTATCCCACCATCCAGTTTAAGAAATAAAGCATGACCATTAAATTTGAAACCCTCTGTGCTCTTCCTTGATTTCATCTCCTTTCCACCTACCCACAGGAGCCCTAATCTGAATTCTGTGTTTATTTCTCCTGCGCTTTTTGTCTTTATGATCTTATATCCTGAAAAAATATTGTTTAATATGTTTAAACATTTCAAAATGCTATGTAAATGTAATCATACAATATGTAGCTTTCAGGATTGACTTTTTTCAATTCAATCCTGAAGATTCATCCAAGCTGTGGTGGATATTGATAGCTCGTTCCTTTTTATTGGGAAGTAGTGTTCCATCAGATGTATATACAGCAGTTTGTTTAACCATCCACCTGTTGGAGCACATCTGAGTTGTTTCCAGTTTTTGACAATTGCAAATAGAGCTTCTTTGAACATTTGGCTATTACAAATAAAGCTTCCCAGGTTTTTGTGTGGACATAAGTTTTTATTTCCCTGGGATGAATGCCTGAGGTGCAATGGCTGGGTATGCTTAGTTTTATAAGAAATTGCCAAACTGTTTTCTAGACTAACTCTATTATTTTACATCCTATCAACAATTTAGGAGTGATCCAATTTCTCTACATTCTTGTCGATATTTGGTGTTCTCACTGTTTTTTATTTTAGCAATTCTGATAAATGGGTATCATTGTGGTTTTAATTTGCATTACTCTGATGTTGAACATCTTTTTATGGGCTTATTTGTCATTTGAATAACCTCTTAGTGAAATATCTGTTCACGTCTTTTGCCCATGTTCTAACTGGATTGTTTGTTTTCTTTTTACTATTGAGTTTTGAGAGTTCTTTATATAATCTAGATCCTAGTCCTTTCAGATATGTGATTTGAAAATATTTTCTCTCACTCTATAACTTGTCTTATGGCTTGCTCTTTTATTCAAGATTATTGTCCCCAATTTCATCTATGCAGATGGATGGATTTTTTGTTTTTGTTTTTGCTTCTGTGTAGTATTTTGCTGTATCAATTGGATCAAAATGTGTTTATCCATCCCACCATTGATGGACATTGTTTGGTGTGTTGCTTTCACAAGCAATGTTACTATGGGTTGTTATGGGCATTCTTGTTTGTTTGTTTTTGGTGTGTTTGTTTGTGTTTTTTTTTTTGGTTTTTTTTTGTTTTTTTTTTTTTGTTTTTTTTTTTTTTGTGGTGGTGGTGGCTGTTGTTTTAGCAAAGGTCTCACTCTGTCACCCACACTGGAGTGCAGTGGCATCATCGTAGCTGACTGCAACCTCAAACTCCTGGCCTCAAGCGATCCTCCTGCCTCAGCCTCCTAAAATTCTGGGATTACAAGCATGAGCCACCACACCCAACCCCCTGTAGGCATTCTTGATGTGTCTCCTGGTGCACCAGGAGTGTTTAGACCTAAAGATGTGGACCTAGAAGTAGAATTTCTGGGTCATTGGGTATGAGCATTATTAATTTTACTAGATAATGCTAAATTTATGCCAGAAGAATTGTAGCACTTTACATTCCCACCATCAGGATAAAAGGTCCTGTTACTCCACGTCTTTGCCAACACTTGATCTTGTGAGATATTTTTTCCTTCAATTTTGGGAACCTGATGAGTGTATAATGGTATCTTGTTTTATCTGTATCTCCCTGGTTACAAATAATCATACAAACAAATACAAATAGTTTCTGTAGTTCCCTGGTGAGACTGAGCGTTCCGTCTGGACATTCAAGTTTCCTTTTTGTTTAAGTGCCTATTTAAGTTCTCTTGCCCATTTTTCTATTGGGTTGTTTGACATTTTCTCATTGGTTTGCAGGAGGTTTTTTTACATACTCTGCATACTAATCTTTTGCCACTCGTGTATTGCAAATCTCTTCTCACAGCTTGTGCTTTGTCTTTTCGCTTCTGTTAAGGTGCCTTTTAATGAACAAAACTTTGAATGAAGTCAATTTTCAAGCTTCTTTGTATGGTTGCAATTTTTGGATTTTAAGAAATCCTTACCTATCCTGAGGTCATAAATACATCCTTCTGCACTGCCCCTGTAGTTACAGTCTTTAAGAACATGAACTCCCAAGCCAGACTGCCTAGGTTCAAATCCTGGCAATGAAACCTTGAGCAACTTACTCAACCTCTTTGCAGTTCAATTTACTCAAATGCAAAATGGAAATGATATCGGTCTCTTCATCACATAGTCGTTCTGTTGGACTAAACAAGTTAACATGTATAGAGCAGCTCAAAGATTCTCTGGTACATGGTAAGTATCATGTGCTATCATCATCATCATTGTCACCACTGAAGTTTATAATACTAATTTTTACATTTAAAGCTTTAACAATCCAAAATTGACTTTTATATATGGCATGAGATATAAGCCCAACTTTTTATATGAATGATCAACTTACCCAACACAATTTTTTTCTTTTGAGTCTTTCCTCACTGAACTGCAATACTAACTCTTTCCTAAATCGTTTCCATTTGTATGTGGGGTCTGTCCTGGGATTTCTATTTTATTCCATTGGCCTGTCTGTTCTTAAGACAGTGCCGCCATGTTTTAATTACTACAGGGTTAGAATGATATTTGATAAAACCAGTTCTCCACCTTATTCTTTTTTGGCAGATTTTGGCTGTTCTTTGCCCTTTCCTCTTCCACGTGTATTTTAGAATCAGTTTGTCAGGATCCTTAAAAAAAGAAACCTATTAAATTTTAATTGGACTTGCATTGAAATCGATAGATCCGTTTGGGAGAACAGATGTGTTTACTTTATTGCCTTCCAATCCATCAACTTAGTATACTATTATTTAATCATTTTTAAATGTTTTCAGTAGTTTTATATTTTCTCCATAAAGTTCTTGCAATTTGTTTCAGGTATTTTTATTTCTAGGTATTTTGCTTTATTGGAGGTATTGTAAATGGTGTCTATTTTTAAGTACAATTTTAACAGTTTATTGTTGATGTAGAAAATGCAATTAACTTTTTGTACTGGTTTTATGTCCAGAGACCTTTTATTAATTCTAATAATGTTTCTGCATATTCTTTGGGGGTTTCTATGTTTATAAGCTAGCATCTCAGACTAATGACAATATTATTGTTCTTCCCAAATTCTTCTTTCTTTCTTTCTTTTTTTTTTTTTTTTTTTGGTATATGTTATTTGCCTTGCTTTATTCGCTAGGACTTGTAATATACTCTTGAAGAGAAGTGGCAATAGCAGACACTATGGTTTTATTCCTCATCTTAGAGGGAATGAATGTTTTCAATATTTTACCTTTAGATATGATATTTGGTGAAGGTTTTTTGTAGGTAGATTTTATCAGGTGAGGACATTTTATTCTATCCCTACCTTGCAAAGGCTTTTTAAAAAATCATAAATGGATATTGAATTTTATTAAATTTTTGTATCCATTAAAATGATAGTATTACCTTTCTTATTTATCTTGTTAATGTAGGGAATCACACTGATTTTTTTATGTTTGCCCAATCTTACGTGCCTTGGTAAACTAGCTCTTGGCATATTATTATTTATCTACATTGCAGGATTCTGTTTACCAATATTTGGATTAGAATTATGTGTCTATGTTCTTAAGTAAAACTCACCTACAATTGTCCTTTCTCATACTGTCCTTGTCAGGATTTTTTTTTTTTTTTTTTTTTTTGAGACAGAGTCTTGCTCTGTTGCCCAGGCTGGAGTGAGTGTCATGGCATCAGCCTAGCTCACAGCAATCTCAAACTACTGGGCTCAAGCAATCAATCCTTCTGCCTCAGTCTCCCCAGTAGCTGGGACTACAGGCATGCACCACCATGCCCAGCTAATTTTTTTCTATATATTTTTAGTTGGCCAATTAATTTCTTTCTATTTTTAGCAGAGATGGGGTCTCGCTCTTGCTCAGGCTGGTTTCCAACTCCTGACCTTGAGCGATCCTCCCGCCTCGGCCTCCCAGAGTGCTAGGATTACAGGCGTGAGCCACCGCGCCCGGCCCTTGTCAGGATTTAGTATCAAGATTATGCTGACCTTTTAAAATGGGTTGGGTCGTGTTTCTTCTTTGTATTATAGAACAGTTTGTGTAAGATTGGAAATATCTGTTTTCTGAATGTCTGGTAGAATTCTCCAGCAAAATCATTTGAGAGAATCTGATGTTTTCTAATCATCTTAAAAGTAATGACTCCATTTATTTAATAATTATAGTACTGTTCATTTTATATTTCTTCTTGAGTCAATTTTTGTAACTTATATTTTTCTAGAAACTTTCCCATTTCATCTAAGTTTTCTGAAGTATTAGTATAAAGTTGTTCACTGTCCCATCTTATCTTTTAAATCTCAGCAGCACCTATAAATATTTATTTCTTGCATGGCTTTGTCTGTCTGCTTTCTTTCTTCCTTGATCAATCTCACCAGAGATTTTCCAATTTTATTAGTTTTCTCAAAGAAACAACTTTTGGCTGCGCTGAGCCTCTCTAATGTACATTTGATTTCTACTTCATAAGTGCTTGCTCTTGTTTTGTTTTTTTTAATATAGTTCCTGCTTTCTACTTTTTTGGATCACTTTTATGTCACTCCTTTTAAAATTCTTAAGCCGGATATTTATAATAGTTCGGTGTTTCTCAACCAGGGCAGTTTTGCCCCCTCTGGGACATTTGGCAATGTCTGCAGACATTATTTGGCTGTCACCACCGGGAGGAAGACGATACCGGCATCCAGTGGGTAGTCGCCAGGGAAGCTGCTAAACATCCTATTAATACAATGATCAAGATAGCCCCTGCAACAAAGGGTCATGCAGCCCAAATGAAGCCGTGCTGAAGTTGAATAACACTGGTCTAGCTTATTAATCGTCAAGAGCACTCGATGCTAAGTTTCCTGCTGAGTACTGCTTTAGCTTCATCCCTCAAGTATGTTTTAAATTTAAATGCAGTAAAATTGACTTTCTTTCTGGCGTGCAGTTCTATGAGCTTTAATGCCTGTCCACCCCAATCAAGATACAAGACAGTTTCACCTCCCCAGAAAATGCCCTCACGCTGCCCCTTGGTGTCAAATTCTCCCCCTGCCACAGATCCACTCTTTATACCTATAGTTTCCCAGGATTTCATATGAATAGAGTAATACAGTATATGACTTTTTGAAATTGGCTTCTTTCACTCAGCATAAAGGCTTAGAGATGCACCCACACGATTACATAAACCAATAGTCCATTCATTTTTCATTACTGCATAGGATTCTATTGTATGGATATGCTACAGTCTGTGTCTATCCTCTTACACATTAGAGGACTTTGGGGTTGTTTCCACTCCTTTGGCGATTATGTACTGAACTTCTATTTGTGTAAAGATTTTTGTGTGAACATGTTTTCATTTCTCTAAATACCCAGGAATGGGATAGCTGGATCATATGGTAAGTGCATGCTTAACTTTAAAAGAAACTGCCAAACCGTTTTCCGGAGTGGCTGTACCGTTTTCATTTCTACCAGCAACATATGAGAATTCCAGTTGCTCCACGTACTCCCCAGCATTTGATATTGTCAGGTTTTTTTTGTCTTTCTTTAAAGTTCATTTTAGCCATTCTAATAGGTGTGTAGTCATTTTTGTTTTAATTTTTATTTCCCTAGTTGAGAATCCTTTCTTGTGTTTGTACACCATTCGTAAAGCTTCTTTAGTGAGATGTCTGTTCACCTCTCTGTTGATTTTTTTATTATTAATAAATTATTTGTTTTCTTACTGTTAAGTTTTTTAGCGATTTTATCAAAGTCTAACCGACATACAATAAACTGTAGATATAAAATGTACAATTTGATGAGTTTTAACCAGTCATGAAATGATTGCCAAAATCAAAATGGTCAACATAACCATTAGCCCCCTAAATTTCTTTGGAATCCCTCCCTGTCTTCTCTCCTCCCCCAATGCCAAGGCAACCACTGCTCTTTTACCACAGATAAGTTTGCATTTTCTAGAAATTTATAAAAATAAAATCATATAGTACGAATTCTTCTTGCTTGGCTTCTTTCATTTTGCAAAATTACTTTTGAGATTCATCCATGTGCTTGTATGTATCAGTAGCTCATTCCTTTGTTGTTGCTTGGAATATTTCCATTGTACAGATTTACCTCAATTTACTTATCCGCTCACCAGTTAATGGACACCTGAATTTTTTAGTTTTGGACTCTTGTTTGAAAAAAAAACTGTTAGCTGGTATAAATATTCACGAACAAACCTTTGCATCAACATACACTTCCTTTTCTCTTGTGTAAATAGGCGTGAAATGCAAGATTAGATGGTAGGTGCATGTCTATGTTTTTAAAAAATTGCTCAACTATTTTCCAAGGCGGTTTCCATTTTACATTGCCACTTAGAAGTATATGAGAATAACAGTTTCTTCACATCCTTGTCAGCACTTGGTATGGTGAGTCTTTTTAATTTTAGCTGTATAGTAGTATCTCATGGTTTCAATTTATATTTTCCTAAATTAATGATTTTGTACACATCATTTGCCATCCATATATCTTTTCTGGTGAAGTGTCTGTTTAAATTTTGTGCCTGTTTTCTATTGGGTTGTTTGTTTTCTTGTTACTGAATTTTGAGAGTTCTTTGTATATTCCGGACACAAGCCCTTTATCAAGTACATGCTGAACAAATAATTTCTCCAAGTTTCTGTCTTGTCTTTTTAATAATATCTTTTGAAAAACAGAAGTTTTTAATTTTGATGACGCCCAGTTTATCAATTTGCGCATTTACAGATTGTGTCTTTGGGTGACTTATCTAGATATCATTGTCTAATCCAAGGTAACAAAAATTTTCTGTTTCCTTCCAAAGATTTTATAGTTTGAGATTTTACATTTAGTTCAATGATCCATCTTGAGTAAACTTTTTATATGGTGTGAGATATGGACGGAAGTTCATACTTTTTTTACATATGGATGATCCATAGTTCCAATACCACTTGTCGAAGAGAATATCCTTTATCTATTTAATCTTCCATTTTCCTACCTGTAAAATGGCAATATGAGCATTGTTTCCTCCTACCTTCCATGGTTTGGATGAGGAGAAGGTTGCCATGGAATCCCCATGCTGTTTTTCATAGAGGTTGTACTAATTTGCCATCCCACCAACAGTGTATAAGTGTTCCTTTCTCTCTGCATCCACACCAGCATCTATAGTTTTTGGACTTTCTAATAAAACATTCTAACAGGGGTGAGGTGATATCTCAGTGTGACTTTAATTTGCATTTCCAGGATGATTGGTGACATTGAGCATTTTTTCATATGTTTATTGGCCATTTGTCTATGTTTTTTTGAAAAGCTTCTGTTCATGTCTTTTGCCCACCATTCGATTCAGCAATCCCACTACTGGGTATCTACTCAAAGGAAAAGAAGTCATTTCTTCAAAAAGACACCCGCATTTGAATGTCTATTGCAGCACAATTCACAATTGCAAAGATGTGTAATCAACCCAAATGCCCATCAATTCGTGAGTAGATAAACAAAATGTAGTATACGTGTGCCATGGAGTACTACTCAGCCATGACAAGGATGAATTAATGCTTTTTACAACAATTTGGATGGAACTGGAGACCATTATCCTAAGTGAATTACCTGAAGAATGGAAAAACAAACACCACATGTACTCGCTATTAAATTGGAACTAACCGATGAGCACACATGCGCACAGAGGGAAGTAAAACTCATTGGAAATCAAGCAGGGGGTGGGGGGAAGAGGAGATGAAAGAAAACCTACCTAATGGGTACAGTGATCACTATCTAGGTAATGGGCACAGTTACAGCCCTGACTCAAGCATTACAAAAGTAATCCACATAACCAAAAACATTTGTACCCCCTTAATATTTTGAAATAAAAAATAGCTAAATAGGAAAAAATGTTGCCATGGTATTCACTAGCTTAAAAGCTAGATTAATCACTAGATCAAGGGAAGTATCTAAAGCAGAGTACATAGCTGTTAGGTGTGCGGGCCCTTGAGTTGGTCAGGCCTGGCTCAAATTCTGGTGTTGGAGTCACATTGCCTGAGCCTGAATCTTCACCCCAGCACTTACTCTTACTACTTATTCATATTTTCTGACCTTGGGAAAGTTACTAACTCTTTCTGTGCCTCAGGTTTCTCATATGAAAAATGGGTCTAATAGATCCTTCCTTGTAGGATTTCTTAACATAATAATGTATGTGAAGAGCCAGGCACAGCGTCTGGCTCATGGGAAGTATGAATAATAGCATCCACATTAATTTTTCACTACTGTGTCCTCAGTGCCAAGCACAGTGCCAATAAGTATAAATAATAAGTAAAGCCTGTCTGTGAAAGCATCTGTAACCTGCACACCCCCGCGCGGGTCAGGGGCATTGCCACTGTTGTTTCTGTTGTAATGTTTACACGGTAGCCCCTCCCCGGGCCCTTGCCACACGCTGCGCTGCTTCCACTCCCAGATCCCACGGTGTCTGACACCTGTGGTCTGCGATCTGTTTATAATCTCCCTCCTCCCATAGTGTGAGCACCTTTAGGGAAAGGACCTGCAGGGTCTTGCTCATCTGTGTACCCTCCGTTTCCTGCACGGTTCCTGGCGCACAGGGGCCATCAAAACATGTTGAAATACAGGGATAAAGGATGGGCAAAAGGAGCAGGGGAAAAATAATTCTTTTTATTTTCTCTTTTTTTTTTTTTTTTTTTTTTTTGTTTGTTTGTTTGCCCAATGCCTCAAGCATGTGAAGCAATTCTCCAAGCCCAGGACAAATAAACATGGGAAATCCCAAAGTTCTAATCGTTCCACGAGGCCTCATCTTCACTTCAGCTCTTCAGTTCATCACATCTACCTGCAGAACATCAGCACGGGGGCCCCCGAACCCCGCGGCGCTCCCCATTGTGAGGCTTTACCCGTCCTCAAGCCTGACACCTAGTGGGCAAAGAGCGGGGTGCAGGCTACTTTTCAAAACTGCAAGAGGAAGGATCTCCAAATATCCCGTCACACCCGCTCCACTGTGGTGAAGGATCCACGGCTTTCCTCCCTACCTGCTCCCACTTTCCAAAGGGAGAAGGAGATTTGGGAAACTCTGTGACATCAAAAAACTGGAGATAAACACAATAATGATTCGTGATATGTGAATTCACTAAAAATCAGTGAATTGCACACTTATGTGGGTGAATTCTGTAGTATGTGAATTTTATCTCAATAAAGCTACCTGTTTAAAAAAAAAAAAAAAATTAAGTCAAAGGACCAAAAAGGCTACAATTCTCCATCACTTAATCAGTTTGGTGTTTTGTTTTTTACCATAAATAAATATTTTTTAAATGATGATTTTTGGTGACCTCTAATAATTCATTCAATAAATAATCTTTAGTGTTATATAAAAACAAAAGTCTGCAGACTACATAGCATTTGTCTGTTTATAAAAAGGCTAAACAAAACAAGAACTTACATTTCTGGATCAGTTTACCGCCCATCAGGAAGCCCTGTGTGGCCAACAACCACACCTGGAGAATCCTCGGTCTGAGTACCCAGAAAGAGTTTAAGTGTTTCTAAGTACATGGGAAGAGTTTGAATGTCACACAGGGAAAGACGACCTCAGCTCCACCTTCTCATCTAGATGATTCATAAAAAGCATTCTGAGAAAGTAAGGAAAATTGCTATTAATTGTTATTTCGTATTTCCTGGGAACTATTATCAGGAAATACTGCCAGGAAAAGCAAGACAAAGGACTCTGCTTGGAGCCTTAGACATATTATCACATTTAATTCTCATACCACCACCACCTCTTGGACACGATTATTATTTCTTCTTTAGCTTTAAGGAGACTGAGGCCCAGAGAGGTTTATTTGTCCAAAGTCGCACGATCAGTAGTGGCAGAAGTGGGTCCGACTAGTCTCTGGACCATTCTGCCTCCCAGCATATCCATTTTATATCGAATTTATGGCGGAGTCGAGTTGTTTTATTTCATGCACGCTTTATAGCACATGAGGGTCTCTTGTATAATTAATGTACACGTTTTCTAGAACTCAGCACTTGTTTTCTTGTTTTAAAATTATTGTCACGGTTTATGGTTAGTGCATCTTCTGGCATTGGTTACCTCTGTGATTACCTGGTGGTCTCGCAGAGGCAGTGTGCATCTCTTCACAGACCCGGCAAGAACAGTCGTCAGGGATGTGGGGTGAGCCGTGCGTAGTCCTGCTAAGGGAAAGGGCTTGGAATCAGAGACAAGGAGAGGTGCGGCTGCCAGGGCTGTTAGGGAAGGCTTTATACGCAGGCCAAGGAGTCTGTTCTCGATCCCATAGGCAAGGGATGTTCCCATCAAGGAGAGTGCTGTAACCAGGATCTGTGTTTTCAAAGCACCCCTCTTGTGTCGGGATAGGCCAGGAGTCACCCTGAGGACCCCTCTGGGTGCTGGGGCTCTGCCATGATAAAATATGTCTGTAATCAGGTTTAGATGCAGCTGAGGAAGGTGTCTCTGGCCTAATGCTGTTTAGGGTCTCTTCTCTCTTGCTCGCCGTCCTGCTTCTCCAGCTGATCCTCCCCTGCGTCCCACACTGGTCCACACCAGTTCACATTGGGAAGACAGCCCCGGGTCCAAATCCCGGCTCCAAATCCCGGCTCACCCGCTGTGCGCCTCTGCTGCAGGTTCTCCTACGCCTCGCTGTCTATCCCACGAGGAGACAGCAATGGAACTTACCTCCTACGACTGTTGTGAGGACTCAAATGAGCAAATGCCCTTACATAAAGCCCTTAGGAGGGAGCCTGGCAGGAAGTAGGCATTATATAAGCTTTTGCTCTGATCCCTGTTACTCGGACTGGACCGGACAGCCTAGAATCACGGCTCATACAAACTCTCAGGCTGTCTCCCAACTCTTGATCAAAGGTTGGACTTTCAGATGAAGACTTCACCCCTGGTATTTCTGTAGCCCTGTCTCCTTCTATCCTCCCTGCTATTGGAAGGTGTTTATGTAAATGCCAGGGCTACGCCTCTGCTCAGAATTCTACAGCTGTCTGGACACTCCAGGGGATACATTTGTCTGACTTATTCTCTCTTTATGCTGCGGGAGAGAACCTGGAAGCCTTCTAAGCTTGTAATGGAAAGAGAACAACTTTCTTCCTAACCAGGGGGCTTCTCAGAAGCCGCCGTTCTATGCTGCCTCCCTGGTATCTCTGGTATCAGCAGTCCCTCCCGAGACCTTGGCAGGTTGATTAAAAGAAAGAAAAAAACCCTGTCCCTCTACAGCTTCACTGGGTGGCTGCTTTTTAACTGCTTCCTGCCCACTTCTGGGTGAGTCACACAGGCCTCCCAGCTACTCCTTTCTCTGTACTCGGGCTCCTTCCAATCAGACAGCGGTTGCCAAGGGAACCACAGGTACCAGTCTCTCTCCATCCTCTGAATCAAGGCCTAATCTACATTGAAAGAAATTTCCATTCCAGAGCTCAGCAGATTTCAACATTTTACAACCTGCTTAAACTCTGGTCACAGTCACTTCTTCCTTAAAGGGGCCGACCTTCCTCACAGTACTTAAAGCCTGTTCTTTTGCCTGAGAGATTCATGGTGCTACTGAGATTTGCTTATAGGATTAATTTGGTTAATTGATCCCTACTGAGATGTGAATGATAGAGTCCAAGGACAATAAAACCCGTTGCGCAGAGTCGTTGCAAGGATTGAGCTAGATAACGTAGATAAAGTGCTTGGCACAGAGTGGAGACTGCATCAAAGGCCGTTCTGAGGGTGAGCAAGGATGGCTCAGTGGAGACGATGCTAGCGGGAGAAAATGTGGGGGCACAGAGATGCTGTCAGGGGCCCCGACTGGAGATGCATCTCAGACAGTGCCATGCAGAGGCCACCACTGTGCCTCCCTGCGAGAAGGGGCCTCCCGTCCCTGACCCTTCTTCAGAGTCTGGGTTAACTGGTTTCCTAGGAAGAAAGAGAAACAATCACTGCCTGAGCTCCGCCTCTCCCCCACCCCTCATCTTTGGAAAAATTAATTATCTTTCATGAAGCCAGTCCCTGGTGCCAAAAACATTGGGGACCACTGACCTAAATGCAGTTGGCTTTCTAGAACTCTCATCTGGAAAAGGCATCATGTCTGATTAATTTCTCAGTGGACTCAACAGGGCTTCCAAAGTGTAAGAGCCCATTCTTGCCTCTTGGGGTCCCGCATGTTACCACTGGCCTGAGGCTGCTTCCCCAGACCCTGCACACTAAGACCACAGGAGACTGGGAAGTCCTGCTGCCTGCATGGCGACTGGAGGCTTCAAGAGCAAGTAGCAAGTAGCCCAACATGCCTGGGCAGGGGCTTTATATCCTTTTATGAGCTAGCCTTTGAAGCCAGAGGGTTAGTTCAGCTGCACTCTACCTACCAAAAGTCACAAAAGCCACTCAATTTCAAGGGGAGAGGACACAGACCTCATCTCTAAATAAGAGTGACGTAAAGGTCACTGCATCAGTTTGCTAGAGCTGCCAAAACAAAGCACCACAAAGTGCGTGGCTCAAACAACAGAAATGTATTGTCTCACAGTTCTAGAGGCTAGAAGTTCAAGACCAAAGGGTTGACGCGGTTGGTTTCTTCCGAGCACCATGAAGAAGAATCTGTTCCATGCCCCTCCCTAGACTCTGGTGGTTTGCTGACAATCCTTGGAGCTTCCTGGCTCATAGAAACATCACCCGATCTCTGCCTTCATCTTCACACGGTGTTCTCTTTCAACGTGCTATAAGTGACGTGCGATGAACTGTACACGTTTAAAGTACAACATTTGACAAGTTTGGACATACGAATACACCCTCGAAACACCATCACCACAGTCAAGATATTGAACATCTCCATCCTGCCAACATAGGTTTCTTTGTGCCTTTGTAATCCCTTCCTTCTGGCCCCCATTCCCTATCCCGCCATATCCAGGCAACCACTGACCTGCTTCCTGCCACTGTAGTTTAGCTTGCATTTTCTAGAATGGTATATAAATGGAATCACACACTATGTACTCTTTTATATCTGGCTTCTTGCATTCAGCACAATTCTTTTGAGATATGTACGTGTGGTTGCATATATCCATAGTTCATTCCTTTTTATTGCTTAGTATTATTCCATTGTTTGGGTTTGCCACTGTTTGTCAATCACTCGTTGATGGACATTTAGATTGTTTCCTGTTTGGGCTGTTACAAGCAAAGCTGCTAGAAACATTCATGTACAAGTCTTTTTGTAAACATATGCTTTTCTTTTCTCCTGAGTATAAGAGAGTGAAATGGCAGGTATTATGATAGATGTATGTTTAACTTTTTAAGAAACTGTCAACCCGTTTTCCAAAGTGGCTGTACCATTTCACATTTCCTCCCACAGTGTGTTAGCTCCAGCTTCTCGGCATTCTTGCCGACACTTGATACGGTCAGGTTTCTGTAGTATTAGCCATTCCAGTGAGGCTGGTGGATGTGTAGCGGCATCTCATCATGGCTTTAATTTGAGTTTTCATGGTGATTAATGACGTTGAGCATCTTTTCATGTACTTATTTTCCATCCCTGTTCCTTCTTTGGTGAAGTGTCTATTCAAGTCTCATCCATGCCACTTACCAACTGTGTAACTTGAAGCGAGTGACTCAACATCTTTGTGCCTCAGATTCTATAATGACAGTGCCTCCAATCTCGGTGTCCTGCTTGCCTATCCCCCCGACCCCACAGAGCCTTATCCTGAATAGGAGCTTTATACGAGCTCCTTAGCTGCCTCTTCCTTGAAGTCACCTCTCCGCATTCAAGCACACGCACTCACACGCTCACACGATTTGACTCCCCTTCCAGCTGCGGAGCTGAGAGACTGGCTCTGAAGCAGAGGCATATTGGTCTGGGTACCCAGAGACTGCCTTTGACAGCCTGTCTCTCGGGCCCTTTAAACCACCGCCAAAAGACACTGATATATTAAGATATTTTTCTTTCTGCTTGGAATTACAACCTGTCTGTCTCCCAGGTGAAGGCTGTCTGTGCCTGGCATGGGGAGGAGAGGAGCCCTGAGCTGCTGCAGAGGCCATTTGAATCCCTGAGTCAGCAGCTGCCTGCCCAACACACCTGCTCTCAGAAGGAGATGGCAGATGAAGCCACCGTCCTCTAGCCCCCTCTGACTCCGAGGTCCTGCTTCCCCTCTCTCTGGTCTCAGCGTTATTGATGTGTAGGCTAGCCACAGAGAGTGTATGTGTCCCCATAAGGACTAAAGGAGGGCCTGGACACCAGAGCAAGCCAGGCCTAGACCAACCTGGGCAGCCGGCCGGGATGACAGGGACAGTGATCCAGAACCAGTCTGAGAGGGTGGAAAATCCAAGTCCCACCCAGTCTTGGTCCTTGGCTGCAGAAGGACAGCAGAGCACAGCGTGGGACTTGGGGACAACTCCTAGATAATCTAGCAGGTTAAATCAGCCTAGCACAGTGCTTCTCCACTGCAGTCTTCAGAGGAGTTACTCTGGTCACCTGAGAACTTGTTAGAAATATAAATTCTCAGATCCCACTTGGAAACTCCGGGGCTGGGAGCCCAGCAATCTGCTTTAACAAACCCTCCAGGTGATTCTGACGCAGCTCAGTGCAAGAACGCCTGGTCTTGCACGGGGGCTCTGCAGGCCAAAGGGTGGACCTCAGAACCAGTCAATCTTTTTCCAGGATAAAGGCATAAACCACAGTGGTTACAAGCACCAGTTCAAAAGACAGATGAATTCTACTTTACATTCCACTCCACCACTTCCTAGCTGTGTGACCTAGAGTAAGTCACCAACTTCTAAGCCCTTCTAAGCCTCTCTTTCCTCCTCGGTAAAAACTGAAACAAGGCTGAACTTGTAGGTTTGTTTTAAGGATTTGAAGAGATAATGTGCATAAAGGGCAGGGCACATATTAAATACTCAAAAAAGAGCAGCTATATTTACCTGTCACAAGCCCAAATCATGACTGTGGGCAAAACAGACGTAGTCCCTTCCTCACGCCGCTTTACTGCCACCTGTGGGGAAATGGTCACACTAACTCCTCAAATCTAAAAGAACAACTTTGAGAAGGGCACCTAGCTGTGCAAAGGGCACCCTAGAGATGTGCAAGCTGTAGCCATCAGAGGTCACGGCTGGGTTTATTACAAAGCACATGCCCACAAGTTGTGGAATAGTCTAGGCAGAGCAGAATGCAGATCACTCCTGGGGAGCCAGCTCCCTAGAAGGTAAAGTGTGATGTCTTTTGGACCATTCTTTCTTCCAGTATCCACAAAAATAACCTCAGCCTCCATCCCAGCCAACTGTGGGAAGAACAGCCTTCTCCCCAATATTTCCCACTATTTTCAGGGGTGCTTCGACTCTCCTGGTCACCTCTTGCACCCAACCCCTGCTCTCAGCCAGTTCTCAAGCCCCTGGCACCTGGCACTCCTACCCCTGCTGTCCTGTTCCCACTACTTCTCCTTCTCAGGAAGCTGGGCCCCCACTTTCCTGCATGAAGGCATCACCAGCCTGAACCTGCTCTCTGTAGCTGACTACACTAAGGGTAAAGGAGGTTACAAAACATCATGCAACCGGAAACATTTAAAATTGAGGAGTCACACCTCAGAGTTCTTCAGCCACCCCAACACAGGTTATTCCTCCTAAGGCCATCTGGCTACCACTCTTGCTGCCCTGTTCAGGGACACTTAATTTCCCTGCCATGAACTTTCTTTAATCTCTCCCTGAGTCTTGCAAGACCCTGGAAACTCCCTGCCTTTCGAGCTTCCAGTGGACAGTTCTCAAATTCCTGCTAGTTTGTTCTGTAGAGCAATTTGGTTTAGAGCCTTCCCCTTCCAGACTATTTGAGGCTGGGGCAGGGAGCAAGCCTTCCCTTGAATAATCCAAAAAGCCTGTGTGTATAGTGTTTTCTTAAACCAAATAACAGCTTTCCTTCTGCCAGGCACCCCTCACCCCACACCTGGAGTTCAAAAGTGGCTACAGGCATTTCTGTTTTTAAGCAGCAATTTCTCCCTTGCTGTTACACATGTGCGATGCACAGAAGCCCCTAGAAATTCCTCAAGTTTTTATTAAAAATTCCAGATGGTGCAGCAGAGATTTCAGACACTATAGCTTCTGTTAACAATAGGAAATTAATAAGCAGATTGACTCAAAGTCGACATCATCTGGATTGATGACAATAACATAAAAAAACAGAAGCAGAGTATTTGAGGTAAGACAGAGTTTGAGGCACAAGTTGTGGAATTAGCTAGGCCTGGGTTTGAGTCCTGAATCTCCCACTTACGAGCAGGGAAATCTTGGGGAAGTCGCCTAACCACTCTGTGCCTCAGTTTCCTCATGTGCAAAATGGAAAAATAACAGCACAGTTTTGCTATAATGCCACTCATGCATTCCTAAAAACCAACGCGCTATGAGTAAACAAAATGTGGTATATTCATACAATCAAATATTATTCAACCTTAAAAAGGAAGGGAATCTTGATGTATGCTATACCACGTATAACCTAGCAGACATTATGCTAAGTGAAATAAGCCGGTCACAAAAGGACAAATGACGTACGATTCCACTTACGTGGATGTACCTTAGAACAGTCAAATTCATAGAGGCAGAAGGTAGAACGGTGGTTGCCAGGAGCAGGCAGGCGAGTGGGGCAGCTGCTTAATGGGCGCAGAGTTTTAGCTTTGTACGACGAAGAGTCCCGCGGCTCGATGGTGGTGACGGCTAGCACAGCGACGTGAGTGTCCTCAGTATCACTGAGCTGTATTCAAATTCTACTTTAAAAATTATTAGGATGGCAAATTTTATGCTAAGTGTATTTTATCGCAATTTAGGAAAAAACAGTAAAATAAAATAAATCACCACGCTGTACAAAAACCACAGGGCTTATGAGAACAATGGGGTTGGAACACAACACTCAAGAACTTCATCAGTGACACATTAAAGAAGAAAGAAACCTAATAAAAATAGTAGCATGGTTTCACACATGTTAAATGGCTAAGACATATATAGACACTGCGCTAAGCATGACACGCTACCTTGAAAAAGACCTTGAGTCTGCTTGTGGACACGAGTGTCAGGATTACAGCTTAAGAGTTACTGCGCTGTGGTGGGAGGAGGAGGGTCTGTATCAGAAGGGAAGTTGTAGCACCAGATGAGTGGCGGGAAACACACGTGACGCACTGAGGACGCTGGGGGGTGTTGGAAATGCATGCACGTGTGTGTTTTGTGCATTCCTGCAAGACTCAGTTCTACTGGGTGCGGTTTTCTGCACTCGGTGTTTCTTGCATATGAAATCAGACATAAACAAATGCAAAATTAACATGATGCTCAAATACTTCCCTAATACATGGATCACTTTGACACAAGTTTATATTTTCAAAATAAGTGCAATAAAGCAAAACCGACTGTATCTACCTGATGGAACCATCATAAGGATTACGCGATATAACGCATAGGAAGCTTTCGATAGTGCCTAGCACGTGGTAACTGCCCCAAGCTAATGCTAGTGGTTGTGGTTGTTGGAACAATGGCAGTTGTCCTTGTGGGGCCATGGTTGTTGTTCGTGTTGCTACTCCAAAAGGAGTCGCCCAGAGGTAGGCCAACGGTGGGCCATCCATTTTATAGATGACAGAACTGAGGCCCAAGGAATCTGAGAAATCTCTCAAGATCACAGAAGAGTCTGGTACAAGGTGGTTAATTTAAAAAGAAAAATACTGATACAGACTTTGTATTGTGCTCCCTCAGTGCCTGATGATTTAACCACTGGGCTCAGGTCACCAGAGCTATGAGGAAAAGGTTCTCCACCTTCAGGGAATCTGAGCCCTTTTTAAAAGTCAAAAGAAATGGGTAAAACTTTCAGCTCTGTCTGAAATGGCAAGACTAATTTTTCTGGTGTCTCCTATTGACTTGGAAAGAGCAGATCTGCCCATCAAATGGCATTTTACCAGCTGATCAATTTGGTGTCATTCTCATTGAATTAAATCAAATTGAAATGTAATTCCCTTCCTGGAACAAATCCCCCTGCAGGGATTCGCTGCACAGAAGCATTTGACCTTGTGCTGGCCGCCCAGAGGGCTTTTCAGAAAACTGGGGGCACCAGAGGGGTCTGCGGAGCTCACGCTGTGCAGAGCGCAACCCACGCAACTGACTTCTGGGCTGGACTACTGCACACTTCTGGGTCAACAGAGGTGCCCAGATAGCTTCTGTCGACCCCTGCAGGGATGATGGTCAAATACCAGAGTGTGTGCTCCCATCTCAGAGAGCGAGCTGGCATATAGAAAGGGGCAAGGAGCAAGCACAGCCGGAGAACTCCTAGCACGTAGGGACGCTTTGTAGGAATTAGAATAAGGCGGTAGAGCCAGGCAGTAGAATTACAAAATGGTGCTCCCTCTGGCAGAAAGACAGTGCTTCTTCCTCCGGCCTATGGCAGCCCCAAACCAGGTACAAAGGTTGGTGAGTGCTAAGTGGGCTGGATTTCAACACCTCACACCCCTCAGACTCAGCCTACCCAACCTAGGGGCAGCAGTGCTGGTGAACCCCAACTGGGGCCACCCTACAAGGCTCTGGGAGATCCCTGGAGCACAGGCTCAGCTCAGGCCAACACAAGCATGGCTCTAAGGATCCAGTGGCTCTTGGCTGAACTGGCCGCAACTGTCTCCACCAAGTCCTGGGTAAGCCTAAGAACAAGACCACAAAACATTCTCTGCCCAGAACTCCCTGTGGAATTTGAGGCTGTGCAACTCTGACATGTGGCCTTCCTGTCCTTAACCCACCCCACCCCATCCCTGCCTTGGAAGCCAGAAAACCTGCCACCAAATCTTAGCCCTACTGGGGCGGTGACTTAACCTCTCTGAGCTTCAGCCCCTCCTCTGCAAAGCAGCAGCAGCAGTACCCATCAGCCACACACGGGAGTGAGAGTGGAACCTAGGGCAAGGCTGCCTCTGAGAGTTAGGTTAGGAAAATCCACGCAGAATTAGGAGATATGCCATCCGTTGGCACAAACCGGGAGATGGCCTGAAAATGTGACTGAATAGTTTGGGAAGACCCCAAACGCCAGTCATCGTGGTCTGAGCATGGTCACAGGGAGGCAAGACGGGAGTTGATGGCAATTGAGTAAAAAGAAACCTAATTAACTAAATCAGTTGGCAAAAGCCAGCGTGAACAGAAAGAGCTGGCCTAGCCTGGAGCAGAGACAGGGAGCCGGAGGAGTCAGAAGTTGGCCATATTTATTCTGCGATAAATTCACAAAGTTGATGCCAGGCTCAAAGCCCTCTTAGCAGCCAATCACTCAGCCTCCTCTTAGAAACGTCCGACCTCTCATCAACCCTTTTCAAGCTGCAACAATCCTCAGTCCCAGGGTTGTTGTAAGGATTAAATACGAAAGTGCCTGGCACATAGCAGGTGGCAAATGAACTAACAGTCCCCTCTCCCTTCGTTCCCTTTTTTCCTGCAATGATAACCGATGTCAGATCTTCCAAGCACACAGCGTTTCCTTCTAGATTGTCCTGCTCTTCCCGTCCCCGGTTCAACGATCCTCCCCACCCCCCCGTACATGCATCCATGATACTCACTTCCCCTAGGCTCCATGGATGTCACTTTTACTGTCGAGGAAGTCCCCTCTGTTCTAACCTAGTGGGGAAAGCGAAATTAATAAACTAGTCTTACAATATTTACTTACAACCGGTGCCAGGTGCTGTAAGGAAAGGTGAGTGGATGCTGTGGTGCACCCCCAACCCCCTCTTCAGGACTGAGGAATTTGTTCCCCAACTGCCGGGAGTGTTAGGTGCTGACAGCTCTCACTCGAGACTTCCCCGGGAATCGCCCTCAGCCCTTGAGAACATCTTACCCCCATGACTGGTCAGTGCAGCCCAGTTGGACCATCCCAGCTCCGTAGCTCCTTGTGGGGTTGACTTTGGCCTTTGTTGTGACATTATCACAGTTCAACAACTCTACCTAACCATTTCCACCCACCCCACCACCATGGGTGTTGGCCCCATGAGCTCCCTGATCCAGTAAATTTCCTGCACATAATTCTCTGTTCCAGGACCTGCCCCACAAGGAACCCATCTAAGACAGTGTATCAGAGGACTGCTGTAATTAGGAAGGCAGGGGAAAGGCAGGGTGTGATGGTCACAGGCCACCTTCCTAACAAAGAAAGGCACATTCGAGCTAAAATCTGAAGAATAAGGAGTTATCTCGGTGAAGAAAAAGGAAGGAAGAATGTTCTAGGCAGAGGGAACAGACTGTGGGAAGACCCTGAGACTAGAAGGACATTTAAGGGCAATGTGGCCGGAACACTGAGAACGAGCGACCCCCAGGGAGAGAGGGCGGTGAGGACGGAAAGGGATGTCGGTCCAGCTCAAGGAGAGCTGGCTGGGCAGGGTCACGGTCACGGTCAGACCACAGAGAAAACGTCCTGATTCAGGATTGTGCTAGTTTGCTGGGGACGCCTTAACAAAACACCACGGGCTACATGGCTTCAACAACAGAAATGCATCTCTCACAGCCGTGGAGGCCGGGAGTCCAAGGTCAAAGTGTCCGCAGGGCTGGGTTCTCTCACGGGTTGCAGACGGCCACCCTCTTGCTGCCTCTTCGTGTGGGCGTCCCTCTGCACATGTATCCCTAGAGTCTCCTTTTGTGCCCAAATTTCCTCTTCTAAAGACACCAGTCAGACTGGATTAGGTCCCACTCTAACGGCCTAATTTGAATTAATATCTCTTTAAAGGTCCTATCCCAAAATGCAATCACATTCTGAGTACTGCAGGTTAGGACTTCAACACGTGGATTTGGGGAGGCCCCAACTCAGCCCGTAACAGTGATGTCATCTGTAAGCAAGATCCCACACATGTATAAAACTTAAATCTCAATGAATTAAAAATTTAAATAGCCACCTGTATTGAAAATGAAAAATACCATTTTGTTGGACCAGCCCCAGAAAAAAAAAATATATATATATATATGGTTTCGTTTGTGTATGAGTCGTTTCCACCACATCCCGCCAGCACCCTCCAGTGCCCTGAACCTGCCATCCCAATCCCCACCTTTGCTCACGAATCCTTCCCTCCTCTCTGCTCCCATCCCAGGCCAGCCGTCTGCCAAGTCCTGCTGGAGAAAATCAGATCTCTGTGCCGATCCACCCCATTACAAATTCACGGTCTCCAGCTTTGGCCGGGCTCTCGGCTGCCCTGCAGTCCTCCCGTTCGCTCCGGGCGAGTCCACTGTCCGTTCTGCTCCGCAGTCATGCCAGCCCTTTCCGTCCTCTGCCAGCCCCGTCAACCCACCCCTACGCCTCACTCTCGGAAGACCATCTGTCCTACTTCACGGAGGAAGGAGAGGTCACAGGCCTGCTGCCCAGTCTCTTTCCTTGCCCCCTCCTAATTTTTCCGAAGCTAACTAGAGGAAGGAACATGACATGGAAGAAAGAAAACAAGGTTTGGCTCCATCCAGGGAGACAGTTCAGCCATGTAAGACCTTCCTTCCTGGGCACATTAACTTCACCTCCCCGTGGCTCAGTTTCTTTATCTGTGAAAGGTCATCACTCTAAGATGGCATCTCATCATACTTAGAACAGAAGCCAAACCCCTTACCAGGGCCAGCAAAGGCAGCCCTACGTGAGCCCCGACCCTGTCTTCCTTCTGCCATTGGCCACTCCTCTCTCCCTGGCTCACGCTGCTCCAGCCACGTGGCCTTTTGCCTACTCCTGGGACACAGCAAGCTTGTTCCCACCTCAGGGCCTTTGCACATGCTGTGCCCTCTGCCAGATCCTGGCGTGACTCCTTCCCCCACAGGCAGCGCCTGACTGGAACACTGCCACTGGGCTAGGGCTCCCCAGATTACCCCATCTAAGCCAGCACCTCCTCCCTTTTTTCTCATCCCCTTATATTATGTCTCTTTGTTTGACTTATCACTTAACACTCTCGAAATTATAGTACTTAGCTACTTGTTTATTCCCTGTCTCCCTCACAAAATTATAAGCTCCTGGAGAGTAGGGCCTATGTCTCAATCACGGTAAGCTGCCGTGGCAAGCCGATGCCTGGCACATAGCTGGTGCTCATCAGGTTTTGTTACATGAATGAAAGGAAAAGGAACCCAAAATGGCTATCCGGGGCCATTTCTGTGCTCAGCGCCACCACTGCCCCTGGAAGCACCTGCTCCCGCCCTCACATCCCAGTTCTAGCACATAGTGGAGTGGGAGCCTCCAGCCACCCCTGACCACGGGATTCACTCAGACGAGAGGCACATGACGTTGTCTGAGCCACTGAGAGTCCTTCCCTGGAATACTTCAAACTGCAGCCAAGAAAAGAGCAAAATGTCCCCTGCCTGGGAGACAAAATGGTGAGGCTGGGAGAAGCTGGTGGCCTGATCCTTCCTGGCATGAAAAAGTGACTCATAATCCCCTGCCTGTCCACACAGCTCTTCCTGCAATTTGGGCACCTGAGCCAATAATCATCTCTTTGTCTCAGCCAGTTGCACTGTGGTTCCATTACTTGAAACCAAAAGGATTCTGCTGTCGTGATAAATGAATCGTTGTGTGCCAAACGCCTGGCGCAGTGCCTGGGTCGAAGCAGACGCATAATTGTTGCTAGTTCCCTTCACAATGCCCCTGTCGTTTCATCCTTCTTTGCCTCTGCCCTTCCCATCTCAGACGGGGGTGTCCCTGCTCCCATCTGAGGCCACCTCCTTCCCTTCCTACTTGGGACCCTGCTGCTTCACCTCCTGGGGTGGGGGGACTGAGGTTGGGCTCGCCTTTGCACGGGACCAGGAGCTCCTACGAGGCGAGGGCTGTGTGGCTTAGCTCTAACCCCTCTGTGTCCAGCACACAGCATGTGTCCAAAATGCCTGTGCAGAGTCAAAGCTGAGCAGGATGAAGCCTCAGGCTCTTTGTAAACTGAAGAGGGCTCCCTAAAATGTGTAAAAAGGGAAGGGCAGTCTGTATATGCACACGATTGCCGTTTTATTAGCCAAATGGAGAACCCTCCTCATGAGAGGAGCCTTTCCGAGTGATGGATGGCTCTGAGGCCCCCTGGGGGACATGGGTATTTCTCAAGGCCGCCAGTCAAACAAGTTAACGGCATAATATTTCTCTCTCCATAGCAACCGGCCTGGCCTCCGCTGCCAGGCCCGGACACCTGTGCCTCTCTAAGCCCCTCGGCTCCCGTGGCTGCCACCCTCCACAGCCTGCCATCGGCTGGATGCCCTCACCCGCAGCCCCCAACTGTGAGAAGCGACAGGCTGAGGGGAGGGGCTTGTGGCGGAATCCAGAGCCCAGGAAGGGGCCTCACCACAGGTCGCGGGATTCTCTGGCTCTGAGCTCCTGAGTCATTCCGCGGAGCACCCCTGCCTCTGTCATCCTCCAGTCATCCCGGGGGCAGTGGGGAACCTCTAGGACACTGAGGAAGCGTGGGGAGGAGAGGAAGCCTCCTAGATACCGGGTGCTGGGCATGTTCATCGTCACTGTAGGGATCAGAAAACTGAGAGGGTCGATGAGATGAAGGAACCAACCCAAGGTCACACATCTAGCAAGCGGCGGAGTCGCCCCCATAGCTGTCTGACTCTCCAGCCTGTGTACTTTCCTCCATGGGCTCCTGCTTGCTTCTTAGCCTCCCACATCATCCGTGAACATAGCCAGACCAAAAACAAGAGAGACCACGGTGTGGGGGTTGGGGGCGCTGCACCAGGAGGGAGGGGTCTCAGAGGCAGATTCCCAGGGAGGCCTCCCATGCCCCTCCCACTGCTCCCAGCCTCCACCCAGAGGGCGGCCATCGGTCCCTGGAAAGACAGATCCCCTCACTCCCTTGAGTGCCAACGCAGGGGGGCAGTGGAGACAGTAAGTTTAGACGACTCCTTCAAGAAGTCTGGTAATGAACAGAGAGAGGGAGGTTTGTAGAATACAGGCATGCAGCCTGGACCAGGGAGAGGGCTGGAGAGGGACAGATAGCCCCCAGCCTGAGTTCCTGGGGGTTGGGGAGACAGGAGGGCATGGGAGCTAGAGCAGCAATTGGCAAACGTTCTCTGTAAAAGGCCAGAGAGTAAATATTTTCAGCTTTATGGAGCATACGGTCTCTGTCGCAACCACTCAACTGCCGTTGTAGCACAAGAACAGCCACAGACAATGACAAACAAATAACCGTGGTGTGTTCCAATAAAACTTTATTTACAGAAGCAGGCGGTGGACCACATTTGGCCCATGGCGGTAGTTTACCCACCCCTGATCTGGAGCCCAGGATGCTGTAGGTGCCTCAGAAGGAACAGGTGATAGACTCAGGGGAGAAGGTCGAGGGTGCTAGCCACGATGCCTGCGCATAGTGGGTGCTCACCAAACCCTGACGTGAACTGTCGGACTCCAAGGCAGGAGAGAAGAAGACATATGGTGAATTTGCAGAGAAATGTTTAAATAGGCAGCTCAGGTCTGATGGTCTTCACCCTCTGAAGAGAGAAAAGAGAATAAATCAGGGAGGGTAGAATTGGTGGCCTCACAAAGCAGGATCAGCTTGCCTGGCAGGCAGGCATCAGATGCTAGCAGCTCCAGCAGCCGTGCCCAAGGGGGTCCATTAATGCCCCAGAAGAGGGAGGTCTGTAGCAGTGACCGGCACGCAGAGATGGAGGCAGCTATGAAATCTGCTGCTAACTCGCAGCCAAGCTAGTTACAAACATGTACAACAGGCCCGAGCTCTGGGCCAAGACCTCTTAGACAGAGCCAGGTGGTTTACTAGCCCAGCACTGCCAGATCCCTGGACAGGCAAAAGGGACAATCAACTCCACCCACTGCTGCCCAGAACATGCCACGTTGGGCTGCTCTATGGCACCAGAAGTTTTTAAACTGAAAGTTTAAAAGCTGTGGTTTCCAAGCTGCGTGCCCCCTGTGGCCTGGTGAGAGAGACTGCAATCTTTTCCAAGAATTCTTGGCTCCTCTGAGGGCCACAGGGGTGGTTCTGTCTCTCAAAAAAATCCATGTTGAAAAGCTCATACTGTGAAGAGAAGAGGAGGAAGAAGAGGGAAAGCCCTGACTGGCCTCTTGGGTCCATGGGGAACCGTGGAGTACAGAGGACGGAGGAGATGGCGGGCACAGTAACACAGGTACAGGGTGCCTCTTCCATGACAGACAGCATTTTCCCCAATAGCTGTACTTCTTTAACTGTGGTGAATGTTACCTGTGACATCCTTGTGCCATAGGATGGTTTCCCGTGGCCTCCTGTGACTGAGCGACAGGCCAGGAGACAGCCACTGTGCTTGCTGCTTCCTGGCCCTTTGGAATTCCCGGAGGTCCCCTGGGTCTCCGAGCCTGGTCTCCCAGCTGAGGCTGCCGTGGGTGGGCGAGCAGGCTGCACACCACTCCGTGGGGCACCAGCTAAGAGCCACAACAGACAGTTTTTGTAACAACCCATTATTATGCCAGTTTTATGGAAGAAGAATTTGAGACGCTGAGAGGTCACACGAGGGCTGAGCAATCTGTTTCCCGAGCCAGCACTCTGCAGCCAGCGGGGACGAACTCTCACGCCTCCAGGACCCAGTCCTGCAAGGTGAGCAGGTCAACCTGTCCGGGCAGAAGTGCCAGGCCTATGCTGTATGAGTGGTGAGTTGACCACAGCCATCTAAGGGGAGCAGTCATTAGCGGCCACCGTACTGTGAATGTGAGTCTAATGCTGCTAAATCTTCTAAATTTCAAGAAAAAGCAGGATCCAGAGTATAAAGTGAAATCTCCTAATTTTTGAAAAGTGACTCAAAATTTTTAAAAATGCTGTGAGATCAAGCTAAACACATTTTGCTGGCCAAATCTGGTCCCTTAGCCATGAGTCTGCCCCCATTGTACCATATATGCTATCTCTACCTTATGTCACTAAATTCACATGCCAGCCCCTAAGAGGTATATAATATTCATCCCTAAGAGGTATATAATATTCTATTTAACAGATCAGGACACCAAGACTCAAAGAAGAAAAGGGACTTGCCCACAGTCACAGGGCTAAGTGCCAAAACTGGAGTCTGTGTTTTCTGCCAGGCCCTGAACCACCCTCTCAATGCCAAGTCGCTCCTCCAATGGTGAAAGCTTGGGATGCGTGGTTTCCCGTATTCATGGGGTCCCTACCTTGGTGCTGCACAAGGGGTCAGGACTGAAGCTCTGAATTGGCACTCAGAGGTGCCACTCCCCAACTAAGTTCCTTCAGCACTGGACTTCACTCCTGCTTGGGCTCAGCTGGCATTGACAGCCATTTCCCCTGGGCTGTCGCTGACTGATAAGGGGGACAGCAGCCCCAGGGAGCCCTCCGCCTGGGTCACTGAGAAAGCCGTGAGTAGACCAGGTGGCCAAGTGCCCCAGTTAAAACAGAACAATGGGATCCCAATCCTCCATCCAGAACCTGAGCTTCTGCTTCTGAGGCTGGTTCCCCTTGATTGAGCCTGGATGTTGAGACCATCTGGTCTAACTTTGTTTTATTGACTTTATTATAAACTGATAGGGCGATGTGAGCTCAATACTGGTTCTATTAGGAGAATTTGTAACTTGCTGATCAAACCTGGAAGGTGGTCTCTGGAGGCCTGCCTCGGGGTTCTGGCCTCAACTTTGACCTGTGCAACGTTTTTATTAATGACTTAGCTGAAAATATAAAAGACATGTTTACCAGATTTGTAGTTGATTTTTTAAAAAAAAAGATAAGCAGATTGCAAAAACATCAACAGGATCCAGATGGCTCTAGACAGCCTAGACTGATGGGCTGAATCTAATAAGATAAAATAAAACAGAGATAAATGTCAGGTCCTGAACTTAGCTTCAAAATAATAACTGCTCAAGGACAAGATTGAGGTGGGCAGGGAAGTAATGGGACTTAGCAACAGCAGGTTTTAATAAGCTTTAGGCAACACAGTCAACAGGACCATGACACTAAAATAAAAAACCCAGATGTTCATCACAGCGTTGTTTATAATAGCATAACGTTGGAAGCAATCTAAATGTCCAGTAGATAAGGTTCATTTGTGCATCTGACAACTATATACCCCTTAAAAATAATAATGGCATAAGAATATATCAAATGACATGGGAAATATTATGAAAGGAAAATAGTAGGTTACAAGGCAGTATGTACAGTTCAAGTCAATTTTTATTTAAAAAAGAATTGAAAAAAGCTATGGAGAGCTACACACCAAAATGTGAACTTGGCAGTTTCTGGGTGGTGCTAGGGGTAACTGGGGATCGGGGGAGGTCTCAGTAAATGTGTAAAGCTTTTGAATGCTTTAGAAAGCTAATGCAATCCTCAGACATATAGAATTCTAATGTCTAAAGAGCTGGAGAAAAATTCTGCTGTACTTTGCTGTGACAAAGACTGGGATCTTGAGTCTAGGTCTGGTATCTCCCTTTGCAACTTAGTGATAGATGTGTGAAGTGAACATTTTGAGTGCTTGCAGTGTGCCTGGAAGTGTGCCTAGTTCTTTAAACCAGTTATTCAATACTTCCAATATGTCATTGCTCCCTAAGAGATCAATATCAGTGCTTTCTCCATTTTACAGACAAGGTTCAAAGAGGCCAAGGAACTTCCCCAAGACCACACAATTAGTGAACAGCAGCACCAAGATTTGCTCTGGAGACATTAGACCCAGGAAAAGAAAATCAGAAAGAGCTTCCCTGCCAATATTTTAAGTCCTTCCAAGCACAAAGCATTACCAGCAGACCGATGCTGGGAGTGCTCGATGTTAGGGCTGGCCACCAGGTTCTAACGGACTAAGGGTCCTTCATCTTCTTGGGAGAAATTGGGAAGATGCCATTGAGACTGAATGTTGGGGCCGCTGGGACTGAATTTCCAGACCCTGGACTTTTGAATTAAGACCCTCTCTCATAGAAGGTGAAGAAAGTTCTAATTCTCAGGTTTGGGGAAGTCAAAGAATATGAGATTGGAGTGGGAGAAAGGAAACTAGGAACATTATCACAGGGTGATGTCAAAAAACTAGTCACCTCCTCCCCACCTCAACCCAGCCTAGCCTCTAGGGAACTTGGTTACAGCTCCTTCTAATCAAGAACCAAACAACCTGAAGGCTCTGTAACTCCTTGGGTGCTAGCCCATATCAGGTCAATCAAAGGGTCTGACACACCTTAGAAAAATCTCCACTGAGGAGAAAAGCCTGTGCAGTGGGCCCAGGGAGCAGATCAGCAGAGCAAGGTTATCTACAGTGCTGGGAGAGGGGATGGCAGCTCTGAGCATACCATTGCCCCTGGGTGTGACCAAAGCCAAGCACATTGGAACTGGGACTTTCATATTCCCTCTCCCACCTTGAAAACACGTGGGCTTTGTCTAGAGCAGGAAGAGACCTGCTCAGTGTGAACCCAGAGGACAGATCCAGCTCTGATGTGGAAAGAACAAGAGAGGCACATTTCAGCTCCCAGCCGGTGACATCCTTCCATGAAGGAGCGCTGACCTCAGAAAGCAATGGTAGTAGATGGCCTCCAGCAGATATTCCAGCAGATGCCGGTGGCCGCTGGTTATCAGAAGCAATGTAGACGGGATCTGTGCCCTTGAAGGCCACGAGGGTCAGGACTCTGGGTTTGTTCAATCCTTAGCACACACCTGGATTATGGTAGACACTGAACAGTGATGCTATTAAATTAATTAATTAGTGAGATGAAGGGTTAGACCAAATTACACTAAGGGCCCTTCTGGAACTAAAAGCCTATGATCTTGGTGAATTTTTCAGTCAATCTCTATAAATTCTATTTTTATCATGACTCTTTTTTTAAGTGCAAAAGTGAATATTTATTTAGAAAGAAGAGGGAGGGGAATCACAGCAAATTGCTGATGCCCTGCAGATTCATTCAGGTCTTTCTTTCTTTCTCTCTTCCTTTCTTTCTGTTGAAGCTATAACAAGCACGGTTTTACTGATAACAAAACAGCACACACACAAACCATTCTCATTCTCTTGATCCCTTCCTCCCGCTTTGCGCGTCTCTTTACCCACAATTCATCATGACTCGTTTCCTCCATTGTCTTTGCCTCCATTTAACCCAGGTGCAGTCCCAGTGGGCCGATCGCTGTGTCCCCATCAGCCCATAACATCTCACACTAGCTGCTTCACCTTGAGGCCCCACAGAGCACCCCCTGATGCCACTATGCCACTTAACCAAGCCCCAGGAGTTGCACATTTGGTTGTTTCCAATATTTTACACTTACAAAGTCTACAGCCACAAACATGGGTATGCAAATATTTGTTCTCCCTCTTGGTTATTTCCTTGGAGTCTGCTTTGCAAAAGGAAATCATTAGATGTCTTCTTCTCCCTGTTGGTGACTACCTCCTCTGGCAGATTTGGGGCCTTAAACTCGAGTTTTTCCAGCTGCTATGGATTGTAATCCTGTCCCAGTCCCTCTGCAAGCAGATGATAGGCCAAGAACCTTCTTGCTCTGATGCATAGTTGTACTAAAACAGAAACTATTGAGAATGGGAGATCCACAGGATTGTTCTTCAACTCACTGATGTCATCCCCGAGTCACAAAGGCCAGGATAAATGCCCTCCCCCTTTGCATACCCCCCCGAAGCTCCTCTGATACAACACCATGGTCTGGGAGATGGGTCCCAGGAGAATGTCTCCTGACACAAAATGGTTCTCCTGAAATTCATTGTTTATTTCCTTTCTTCTTATAGCTTATGCCAGGGGAGGATGTGAGAAGACAGCAAAATAAGACATCCGGGCATTTGGGCTTCTGTGACGGTACTTACTCCAGACACATCATCATGAAAAGCCAGTAGAAACTGTCATGTCTGGGATTCCTATCCCAGTGCAAACGGTCACATCTGACTCTGCCCAGCCATGTAACCTGGCCAAAAATCTAAATGGTTTCCTGGCACTTACTGGCCCATAGCTAAGAGCCCTCCAGCAAAATGGAGCCACCAGCGGGGTGCAAATGCGTGCCCCTCCCTCTACGGGTGCAAATGCGTGCCCCTCCCTCTACACCATCCCAAAGTTAGCATGGCCATCTTTTCTTGCTAGTTTAATGGCTGCATAACAGAACTCAGAAGGTGCTGGAATGTGCTGCGCGTGGGTCCGTGTGGTGATGGATTGCGTGTCTCTCCCAGCGGATGGGATTGTTACACGTGGGGACTGATTCTCCCCTGCTGAGGCCGTGAGTGCTGGGGTGTGCCGCCTGTCCCCCGCACTCTCCATTACGACAGCTTCCTCGGCTATTAGCTTCATTACAATTTGTCTTGCAAAAGGTTTTTCTTGTAGTATATTCTGGGCTAATTTTAGAAATTTGTTTTCACCTTCCAACATTGATTCCTGGGGCAGCTTGCAAGCTGCCTGGAACGAAAAATCAATGGTGACAGCAGCAGAGTGGGCTCCAGTTCTTCATTAACCCCGGAGCTCCAGGCAGCCCCCGCCTTGTCTCCTCCCTCAGGGCTAACCCTGGGCAAAAATGGGCAGTCAAGAAGTTTTCCTTTGGTGCGCTCAGCCTTTCTCTTCTGAGCCCTGCTCTCCCATTCTCCTTTTCCAGAACTCACTCTCCACCCAGCATGGAGTTGGGCTGGGGGAGAGGAAGTGCAGTAAGATCCACCGAGTGCCTGCACGTACGCCAAGGACCAGGCTGGGCAGTTTGCATCCATGTCCCATTAAAGTCTATCAGTAATTCTCAGATGGTGGTATTGCTCCCATTTCACAGAAGAGGAAACTGAGGCACAAAGAAATCAAGAAACAAGCCCAGTATTGCAAAGCTGGCAAGGTGGACCTGGGATCAGAACCTCTGACTCCAAAGCCCATGTTCTCACCATTGTGCACTGTTACACTGATAACCACCATGGTTCAGAAATCTAAGAGCAGGTGTTAGGAGAAGTAGCATCCCCCAGGGACACAGGACGTGTGTACTTTACCCTGCATCCAGCCACCCCCGCTCAGCCGAAGGCTCTGCCGTGTTCCACACACAGGGACTGGCCCTAATGAAGTCTCTAGGGACATCAGGCTGTGCCTGATGGTGGAACGGGACAAAGAAGTTCTAACTGAGAATTCACAGATCCCCAGAGCAGAATCGTAGCCTTCTGGACAAAGGTCATTCACAAGATGTTCGGAGCAAAAAGTGGATGCTGAAAATCTTTAAAATGAGTCGAACAGAGCAAAGCAGAACAGAGGAGCAGTGAATTCCAGTGTGGAGAAGATGGTAGCACCAGAGGACGTCTAGATCAGCCACATTTAACAGAAATATAAGGCAAGCCACATGTGTCATGTTAAATTTTCTAGTAGCCACATTAAGAAGGTAAAACAAAACAGGTGTAATTAATATGAATAATATATTTGTTTAACCCAATATATCTCAAATATTATCTCAACATATAATCAGTGTAAAAAATTATTAACGAGATTTTACGTTCCTTTGTTGTACGAAGTCTTTGACGTCCCACGTATATATTACAATTACAGCATGTCTCAATTTTGACTGGCTAATTTCAGTTGCTCAATAGCCACACGTGGCCAGTGGCTACAGGATTGTACAGTGCAGGGCTAGAGCCACAGTTTTAAATTCTGTCCCATGCAACCCAGCCTTCCCCAGAAGTTTTCCAAGAGTTCCCTAAATGTTTGGTTTTAATTTCATTTTTAGTGAATTTTCAACTATTTTTAAAGAAATGGAAAAAAAATCACACTTGAAGATGTCCCATCCCAAATTTTAACACATTGAAGACAATCAATAAGAAAACTTGTGTCCATATTTGACAGGAGTATTATTTGATTTAGCATCTTATAGGATAAATTAATAATAATAAAACATCTAAATCTGCTGTATTGGTACAGCCATGTGTTGTTTAACAGCAGAGATACATCCTGAGAAAGCATCATCAGGCAATTTTGTCATTGTGCAATCATAGAGCGTACTCACATAAATCTAGATGGTATATATATTTTTATATGGAAAACCAAACGTACCAGCACCATTACAGAATATCAATCATCTCTCTAGCCTGATCTCCAACATCAATTGCCATATATTGAGTTTCCATATGTGCTCCATTATAATCTTATAAGACCACTGTCATATATGTATGTGATCCATTGTTGGCCAAAATGTCATTATCCAATCAATGCATGACTATAATTTACACTAGATTTCAATGAAATAACAACAATAACAACCAGTATTTATTGCATGTTTACCATGTGCCGAAGCATCATCTCATCAAATTCTTACAAGAAATCTTTGAGGTGGATAACATTACTCTCCTCATTTGCACAGGAGGAAGTCACTGAAGCTGGGAAGTTCAACAAACTTGCCCAGGGTGACAAAGAAGGATGTTCAAACTCAAACCCAACCCTGGCTGTCTAACTTCTAACCCAAAGCTTTTAAGCACCACACTACAATTACAAACAGAACAATCCACCATGCCAGTATGAATCCTGAGTTTTGGCAAACCTCAGGCTGCCTCATGCTGACTCCCCTGCTCCCCGGGCTCGGGACCCAAACCACCCTCCCTCTCGCCAGGCCCTTCCACGCACACGTGACATGCACAGCACACAGCATCCTGTTCAGTGCGACAAGTGTTTATTGACGCTACTACGAGCCACTGTTAGCTGTGGTCCCTTTGTAATCAAGATAAAGCATTTCAAATCCTGCTTAGCCCCCAACCACCTGGGGAGAGGCTGGGTTTTATCCTGTAAATGATATGAAGCCAGTGAAAGGTTTAAGCAAAGGGTTGACAAAAAGGATCAGATTTGCATTTTCAAAAGCTCATTCTGGAAGCAGCAGGGAGGGTAGATTGGAGAGTGTTGGGACTAGAGGAAGGAAACCAATTAAAAAGCTGTTAGAGTGGTGAGAGCAGATAAGAGAGGGAGCCACAAATGACAAAATTGCGAGATATGGTGACTGAGTAATCATTGAGTGGGAGCAACAGAGAAAGTCGAGGATAACGCTGGGTTCTGGTTAAAGTAGTTGAGTTAATGGTGGGACCATGAGGTGAAATAGAAAATACAGGAAGAAGTCTGGGTTGAGAGGAACGAGTGGATGTGATGAGTTTAACATTGGGGTTGACACTGTAATGGACTGTCCAACATCCACCCAACCCCTCTGCCATCTGCCCCAGAAATGCCATCTGGGGAATGACTCCAGATCCAGGGTGTACACTGACCCATATAATTCAATCATGACAACCCATCCCATGATGATCCCCCTTGCCAATGACTGCTTTGGAGCATAGATCTGAGCCAGTGAGCACACACCACTCCCCTGGTGACTTTATTAGTGTAGAGGCTATAGGTTGACCCATTCAGACCAAAGGAAAGCACCTGTCTTCAAAAGCTATGGGAGAGGAGCTCCCTCCCAATGAGAACAGGGAAACAACTACTCCTGATTACTACTGGCAGCAATCCTCCAACTCAAGAGGTATGGGATAAGGCAATTCTGGGAGAAGAGTCCAATGGAAAGATAGAAAAACATGGACCCTTGATGAATTCATTGAACCACTGGATCAAACCACCCAGAAGGTCAACCTATCCTCTTACATGAGACGATAAATTTTCTTCTTGTTTAAGCCACTTTTAGCTGGGTTTTCTGCTTTGTACAGACGCAAGCATCCTAATGGACACAGATATGTTGGATGGAGGTGAGGTGACCCACGAGGTCAGGCTGGAGATACAGATCTGGCGTCATCAGATGGAATTTAAACTGACAAAGTAGATGAGAGTGACCACGGAATGTGGAGAGGAAAGTGGAGCCGGGTCAAGGTCAGAACCCCAGAGAGCGCTTGGGAGGGCTCAGCCGCTCCACGGAAGACAGTGGAACAGAGAAGCGAGGGACAAGTTCTGGTTGGGGGTAGGGACTGAAAGGATATGACCATGGAAGTGGGGAGAGAAGAAAAGAAGGGCAGAAATGACAGAGGAGGGATGAGACAACTGCTACATGGTGGAGCACACTGTGGAAGGTGGTGGAAAGAGACATGGACAGGGATGGAGGAGGAAGAATATTAATAATTAAGGTGCAGACCAAGCTGCTGTAATGACGAGACCCATAAATCCAGGGGCTTACATAAAATAGAAGTCCATTTCTCTCCCACACAGTAGTCCATAGGGAGAGACGGTCCAGACTGGTGGATGGTTCTTTTCCTCAAGGTCTCAAGGGTCCTTCTGCCTGGTTGCTTGGCCACCCCGTAAGGTCTTGCCTTTGCCCATGGAGCCACGCTGGCTCATCAGCAGCACTTCCAAGTTCCAGCCCATGGAAAGGGGGACATAGTCAATGCTCAGTGCAAGCTGCCTCCATGTAAGGATGTGATCTGGAAGTTGCTCACATCCTTTTGGCAAGAATTGAGTACACAGCCACACCCAGCTGCAAGGGAGGCTGGGAATGGAGTTCTGAACTAAGCGGTCATGTTCTTCCCTAAAATTCAAGGGGCTTTGACTAAAAGGAAGGAGAGAATGGACATTTGGGGACACTTAGCGGGCCCTGCTGCTGGGTTCTAGGAAGCTACGTTAGCTGTTGTACAGGTGACCACCCCCTATCACTTAGGCTTATCTACATTCAGCCCTTGACCCAGTCAAATGGATAATCTTAGAAGATCAAAGAGTCTCAGGCTGTCCAATCACAACACTTCAGCTGCCACCTCCTTGCCCACTCGGGACTGCCTAGGAGCCCAGTTAATGGCGCCTGACCCGCTGGCCGTGTCTCACCCCCGCCCCTTCCAGCTTCCTGGCTAGTCGGCTTGGCTCTGGAAATGTACACCAGAACCAAGCAGAAAGGAGGAAATCGTCACAATCGGGAGCTCCCTGTTATGTAGGTCATGGTTCCCATCTTTATTTTTAATCTCTCCCTAACCACTGACTCCCTTCTCAAAATTCTTTCCCTTGGTCTGGCTTCCACTTAAAGCTATTTCTTTTTCTCTCTCCTTCCCTAAACCAACGTAGTCACTGATTTTTTTTTCCAAACCCCCCACAATCTGATGTCTGCCCCATCACTCAGATGAAACTGTCACCGACGTCATTAAACTTAATGGTCTCTTCTCAGGCCTCTTCCTCCTCCACCTGGCTGGGTCTGATTAGACACAACTGACCACCCCTTCCTTGAAACCTGACCCCTCTTCACTGCTGTGATGCACCATTCCACACGCCTGCCCGCCAGCTGCCCCCTCCTTCCCTGTCTCCCAGTCCTGCCCTGTGTCTTTCTTTCTGCGACTCCTCAAGAGACAAAGACCAACATAACATCTATACAGGAGCAGTCCTCCTGCTAATCTGGTGCAGTGGAAAAGACATAACCTGAGCTCAAATCCAAATTCACCAATTTATTTGCTGTGTGACCTTGGCAAGTTACTCAATATCTCTGAGTCCATTTCCTCCCTGGAAAAACAGGGATACGAATACCCCTCTTTCACGCTTGTATCATCAGGCTGGGCAACTGCCCAATAAATAACCCTCAAAACTTCGGTGGCTTAACAACCATAATATTACAGTCCAATGAAGGTGAGCAGAGGCCAGGCACTAGTATGCAAGATTATGCAGGAATTCAGTCCAGTGGCTCTACCACAAGGAAAGAAAGTGAGCAGGTGTGTGTAGAAGACTGTGCATGATATCTTTTAGGGGCCAGCCACCCATTGGCACATATTACTCCTACCCACATTCCATTGGCCAGACTCAGTCATATGACCCAACATTATGGCAAAGGAGGCTGGGAAATGTAGTTTCTGGAGAAAGAGGAAAGTGGGTTTGATGAACATGTAGTAAGTATCGACGCTACCTCAGGGTTGCTGTGAAAATGGAAATAATAGAAGTAAATTCTGTGACATTTCTGGAACATGGTAAATGCTATATGATTAGTAGCCATTAGTAAAAAAAAAAAAAAATCAGAATTTTTTTTTTTCACTGTTTGCCAACTTTTCCAAGTGTGTAGACATAGGCTGAGAGAAATAAGGAGACTGAGTGAGCAAACAGACCAAGAGGGAAACAACTGTTGTGGACGGGCACAGAAGTGCAGGCCAGGTGTGGGTGCAGGGGTGGCAGCGTGTGGGCAGGGGGGTCACCGAGAACAGACAGCCCTGGTACTGGCCACAACCTCTGATCGCCCAGCCAGCCCTGGCTCCCATCTGAGCCAGAAGGGGCTTAGAAAGATCCAAGTTTCCTTGGAAACCATTTCTCTGGCCCTCTCTGCACGTTATCAGCCAAGTTAGTTGTAATCAAACCCCCACGGGGCAGAGAATGAGCTCTCAACTGCTGTCCTGGGGTTCCATCCAAATTGCTTGCATTTCCTATTTAAATTCCCCACAAGTGTTCTCCCTACCCGTCCAGAGACTTGTTGGGAAGGGAAAGCTCTGGACATACCCACTCACCCCTGAAACAGCCCAGGGTCTTTGGGGGTGCCTCCAAATGGTCCTGAGTCCTCTGCCAATGCTGAAGGCCTCTGGCAAACCCAGGCCTCAAGAGCAGCTGTACCAGGCCCGGAGCCCCTCCTCGGGCCCTGTTGCCCCACAGAGGGGGAAGACCCAGACAGGAACGGTGCAGAGGAAGGACCTACACAGGCCACAGTGGGTGACTCCAGCATGGCGGGCATCACTGTCCAGACTGAATTGGAGGGAGGGAGCAGGGGGGCTTCCTCTTATACCTTGTGCGGGTGCACACTTCCCAGAGTACAGAGATGGGAGCTGGGCCGAAGCACCAAATAATCTTGAAGCACTCAGAGCTGAGGCCACGGGGCAAGGGGACAGTGGGTGAGGTCCCTGAGTGTCAGGCAGAGACACCCCAGGAGGCTCTGGAGGTCACTCATCTCCACTCCCTGGGTCACAAGCCAGCCCAGTCCCCAGCAGGACTACGAGAAGGGAGACTGGACCCCTGTCCTTTTTCCTTTCAGAATGGGCAGGAGGCCCATCTCAGACAAGGACAAACGCTCACGGACACATGCTTAGATAGCCATATATGCACATGTATGCACAGGTGCATGCATACATATTGGAGAGATAAGTACATGTGTATAGATAGACACATACCTATGTACTTGAAGACGTGCAATGTCATGCATGCTGATCCCCCTCTAGGCACAGCAGGCATGCCCGTGGTGTATCTAGGCATGTTCACAAACATGTACCAGAATTGGGCTGAACATGTGGTGCATGTGACAGCCTTAATGAACATACATGCACACTGACACAAGTCCAGCCAGCTGTTGATCACTGCCCAGTACGTGTGCTGACACACACACAGCAGACTGCAGAAGAACTGGGCCAGGAGATGGACCCTTTTGCAGGTGGCTGAGTTGGGGGGAAGCTTGGATTCCAAATTACTAGAGAGAGCCAAGGAGATGTGGCCAAACTGGGTCTAATCTGAGGCTGCATCTGAAGTCCAAATGGGCATTAGTGCAAAACAGGGTGTGGAGCATCTTCGTGGGGTGGGGTTGGGCCTGCGTGATGAAGCAGGTTCCCCAGTGCAGTGGGGAACAGGGACTAGGAATTGCCCGCAGGAGAAACCTTACTCCCAAAGGCAAAGCTGGGCCTTATCCCAGTGCCGAAGCATACATCAAACCATGAACAAGCCATTGGCTTGGATGCCGAGAGGGAGGAGAAGGACCGGGCTCATGGGCTCCAGGTGCCCAGGTCCCCCCAGCTCCAGATCCTGTATTCGGAGGAACAAGTCCTGAGCCAGGCAGCCCTGGGCTCTGTTATTCCCTCTGATGCCAGGAAGACAACTGGAAAACTCACCCTCCCCTCCAGAACCTGCCCTCAGGCCCCTACCTCCACCCTAGCCACAGGGTCGTGGCCAGTCATGCTCTGAGTACGAGAGTCCCTGGTTTGCCCCCCGCCCAATGCAGGGAGGCTGGGAGCCGAGCCATGCGCCTGAGAGTAGCGGGGAACAGGTGTTGGATTCTGATGTGCAGAGAGGCTGTCCCCTGCATCCCTCCTCCTGCCCCAGCACTGAGCAGAATCCCACAGAGCTTCACAGCCAGCCTGCTCCTTTCCAAACAGACAGGTGCGAGAGAAGAAATGAGAACTCCAACAGAGCAGGCACAACCAGCTGTCAACAGCTATGACTCCTCATCTTCTGCACAGAGACTGCTGGGGGAAGGAGAGACAGGCAGAGTGAAATTTCTCAACACTTGGAGTTTCTTTACCACCCAGTATCTTTATCCCACCACCCCCACCCCTCACCCCCATGTATGCAGCTCTATGTGTCTAGTGTCCTTCCAGTGTCTCCTGGAAGACTCTTATTTAACCTTCAAAACCCTGTTCATATACCCCGTCTTCAATGAAATCTTTCCTCAGCACTCCCTCTGTCTGATGAATTATTCACTCCTTGCCCTGGGCCACCTGCATTATAGCCTGTGTTAGGGTTATCCATTCCTGTCGGGATGTCTGTCTTCCCCTTGACTGTGAGCTCCTTGAGGGCAGGAACTCAGTGACACTTGCCTCTGTACCCCGGCACTACACAGGGTGTGAAAGAACATGTCCAGGAGAAGCAGTAATAAAGAATAAGCCAGACCTGAGTTTTAACCCAGCTCTGTGTCTTCTAGCTGTGGGACTTGGACAGACAAGTTGTTTCAACTCTCTAAGCCTCAGTTGGCCCAAATGTGAAATGGGAAGAATAGTAATCACTGTCTCATGGACTGTCATGAGTAATAAGGGACATCATGACCACAGAGAGGCTAGCCCAGCACCAGGCACATTAATTACCTTTGTTATCATCCCATGAGCATCTGAGCTGTCCCTTCTACGCTGAGTAGTCATGATGATTTCCTACAGTCCCTTCCCCTAAAAATCTTGGCAGCAAATGAATAATTACAGTCAAGTAGGATGAGTTTCATGACAGATTGAGGGGAGTGCTTGGAGCCCGAAGGAGCCACTAACATTAGTGGCCATGTGGTCTAGTGGTTAAGGTCATTGACTTTGGTGTCAGGAAGTCCCAAGTTCAAATCCTGACTCAGACAGCAGCTAGCTATGTGAACTTAGGTAAATAATTTAAAACTCTAAAATGTCAAGGAAATTTAATAATACAAACACACAAATAATACAAAATCAAATTTGTCAGGGGGTGAGCAAGGAAGACTTCCCAGAGAAAATGACATCAGGCCTTAATGACTGAGCAGGAGGTTTCCGGGTGAAGAGGGGGACCAAGAGCATTCCCAGCAGCTGGAGTAGCAGGTGCAAAGGCTGGTGGATCCGTAGGGCAATGAGACCTTTGGTGATTCCAGATCCCAGCATGTAAAGGGGGCGTGGCCAGAGAGGACCCACAAGGAGAGTGTCATGCCCATTCGTTCCTGGTACACCCTTCCGAGGACCTCTGAGTCCCTATTCTAGAATGTGCCTGGCATATACTTAGGGGTTCAGTAAACACTGGTAGGAAAAACAAATAAATGAGTCACACCGAGACCGTGACCCACTACCCTTTCTCTCTGCGGCCAGGTTTCCAATCCTGCCGTGAATGAGCTGAGAGGCCTTGAGCAGGTCACAGAGCCTCTGGAAGCCTTGTTTCTTCATCTGCAAAGTGGAAGGGGGCTGGGTGGAGTCATCATGCCCTCTAAAGGCTCTCAGGAGGGAGGAAGGGGAACGTGCTGTGGGCACTTGCCTCGCAGTAGGCTCTCAAGCTCCTGGCAGGGATCCCTCTCTCCGAAAGCAACTCCGGAAAACAAGTGACTCGCCCCACCCCAGACACCTTCCTGCCAGACCCTGTTCTAGGAGCTTTGCACACATGCCTCATTCTGTCTTCCAAACCACCCCATTACGAAGACTTTATCATCCCATTTTATGGAACAAGCTCCGAGACGTTGAGTGATGTGTCCACAGCTAGTGAGTCAGAGCTGGGATCCAAACCCCGGGTTTTCCCACACCCAAGACTTGCTGCCACGTTGAGGATTTCTTTAAAGCCACAAAATCTTTTTTGTTTTAATGAACCATGACGTTGATGGGAACCTCAATTTATAAAACAATGAAGACCAGAGCTTCTCCTCCTATTGACAAAGCATCGGGGGCTCATCCCTGGCTCACTGTCCCCCAGGCCCCACTCGCCCACCGCCCCCCACCTGCCTCCCACCACCCCTGGGTCTCCAAGAAGCTCCGGCCAAAACCACTGCATCTCACTCCCTCCCACCCAAGCCCCACGGCCGAGAAACTTGCACCTAAGTTAGACCCACCAATGGGCCCGACATCAGAAGAACCACTCCTGAGCCCTGCAGCTCACAGATTCAAAACACATTCCCTGCGATCCTCGTCCAGTCTCCCGAGAAGCCCAGCCTGTCATGTCTTAATATTCCTCCTGCTAGGGCGGTGCCTGAAGGTCCCTCAGGTGTCTGCTTCCAGCCTGCTAGTCTTTGAACCTGAGACATTCTAAGCAACCAGTGGTTGGCTTCATAATTCGGGGAGGTTTGAAAGGTTGTCCAGGCAGCAGTCAGCTGGTTCTCTCGTGCAGAAAATCCAGATGGCCTGGACGCTCTTCCTCGGGCTCCTCTTCAGGGCTGGCTGCTTGAATCAAAGAGTATGGGATCACAGCAAATTCATTTGCACCCACAACAGGATGCTGTTAGCAGGCTGTCCTGGGGACGGCAGGCGGGGGGTGTGGGGGACATACATCTGTGTCTCGATCAGAAGCTGTGTCCTTGGACAGTTAATAATCAGCTCTGCTTGGCTGAGTGCTATCAGAGCCTGGAGTGAGGCTCCCATCACAAGGCCCCATGTCCTCAAAGCCATGCCAGAGACAGACCAACTATCCCGCCCTCTGAGGACAAACACCTGCCATTCAAGCTTCTACTGCCCCTGTGCCCTGCTGGGACCTGCCTCAGCTTCCTGAAAAGATGGAGCTGCCCCGGGAGAGCCTCAACTTTCCTCCTCTCAACAACTCCCTGCATCCTCATCCCCCCTCAGAGGGAGAGAGGGTCCCTCCTTTCATCCACGCCCAGCCCTGCAGGCGAGCTTCCCCCTCCTCAGGGACCTGCACCAAAAACCTCTCCCTTGACCTCCAGCAACAGACAGGCTCAAGATCCCTCCAGGCTCAAGGTGGCCTTCCCAGGGTGGACTCAGCTCTGCACCAGACAGATGTGGATTTAAGTCCCGGCTCCAGCACCTGCCAGCTGCGTGACCTTGAGCCGGTCGATTCATCCCTGTATTTCAGTCTCTCCGTCTGTGCAGTGGAGATGACAGTCCCCATCTCAGAGGAAGGATCATGTGAAATGAGACGGTGATGCCTGGGAAGGGCTCAGCATGATGCCTGCCCTATCGTCACCCAAGGAAATCTAATCACTGCTACGAAAACAGGCTCAATATCCCATCAAGCTAATGGCTGCCTCTCTTCTTCCCTACGCTACTGGGCTCCTATTTCCTGAGCACTCAGCGCCCCAGAGCCCATTTCAAACTCAACCCTGACCTCATGCCTCTCACCCAGGCGCCAGTGACCCTGGTTGCCTGTTCCATGGCTTCTTTCCAGCTTCCAGGGGAGGCCTCACTGCTGATACCCGCCTGTTCTTTTCCTCAAGCTCCCTCCTTCTCCGGCTTCCACAGCTTGTTCTCCCGGTTCTCCTCGCTTTAGGAGCATCCCCTCTCCACAGCCCTTACTGTCCCAGATCAGTGGCTACACAATAGAATCACCTGGGAGCTTAAAACGACCGGTGTCCAGCCCCGCCCTCCAGCGAGTCTCAATTAGCTGGTCTTTGGAAGGCCCAAGCATTCAAAGTACGGCTGGGTTTGAGGACCATGGCCCTGAATGAAGAATCCACCTGTGGCCCTTGTGTCCAATAAGATTATGCTCAGCCGTACAGAAAAAGAAACAAAGTAACAGTGGCTCAGATAAGACAGGAGTCCCTGTCTCTTGTCCCTGTGGACTCTGGAGGTCCAGATTAGTTTGGCCATTTCACAGTCATCAGGGACAGAGACTCCTACTGTCTCATGGCGCAAAACAGCTGCAAGAGCTTCACATTCTCATTACAGTCTATAGGAAGGGGAAAGGAGTGAAAAGTGGCAAAGGTGTGCAGAAATTACTCCCCTACCTCAATGCCTGCAACTTTAGCACATGGCCACACCCAGCTCCATGGGAGGTTGAAAAGTATAATCTTTATTCCACATGGCTGTGTCCAGCTACAACTCAGGTGTTCTGAACACCGAGGATGAGGAAGAGAGTCGTGCCCTCCTCTCTCTGCACCCTATCATGTGGGAATGCTAAGACCTCAACCACGGCACCTGAGCATGTCCCCCAGCCACTCCACAGGCCCTGCAAATGCCCTGTGTCCAAATCTGAACTCATCTAATGAGGACGCATGAGAGAACAAGGGTTTTGAGATGACAGAGCTGGATGGAGTCCTGGTTCTAACACCCCAGCAACCATGAACATGGGCTTTGGCCTCCATGAGCCTTAGTTTTCTAATCTGTGAAGTAAGATAAGAAAAATATTTTACATGACATTGGGAAAATCAAGTGGTTGGCTCACCTAGACACATCTGGTATCGTACCTTGTATACAGTAGGAATCCACTACATGTTGGTTTCTTTTTCTTCCTTTATTCTTCCCTAGTTAGAACAACCATTCCCTTTCTCCATTCTGTGCTGCCCCTCTCCCAGACTGATAGGTATTTGCCCCCAGCCCTTTGGAAAAGGCTCCCAGATGTGGCACTGACCATGTATCTCTTCATTAAGAACTATTAATAGATGGTGGGGACGGGGAGGAAGTGACAGAAGAGGGAGAAATTCACTCTACAAAAAAGTGGCTGACTACCTTGATGGCTCAGGACTCTGTCCCCCATCTGTTCTACATCTCGTCTCCCCTTTTACCGCAGGGGAATCTCTTCGTTCTTCTTCACTCTTCCTTGGTCGTCTTATTATGACCCATGGCTATAGGTTGTCTGGTCAATTTTAGAATTCTCCAGTTATGGACAGACTCAATTCCCCAATCATAGACTGATCGTAGACCCTGGCCACAGATCACCACAGACCCCAGTCACAGAATGCCACAGATTGACCCTTCCCACACTTGTGCTACTCAAAGCGTGGGACCCAGAGGCATTGGCTTCACCCGGAAACTTGTTAGACATGCAGAATCCCAGGCCCCACCTGTGACACACCAAATTAGAATCTGCATTAATGCCTTTAGAAAGCAACACGTGTGTCTTATGTGTAGGTAGAACCACATCCCATCTGAAACTACGGATTGTATCTCAACTTCCTTCGGGAGGGAAATAATTTGACACTAACTGAGGGTTTTTTCCTCGCATCTCTCCTTTTGTTCCTCTCATTTTCCCCAGAAACTGAGCATCCACAAGGTGACCCCTGGTGTCCCCAGCAGCACTCAAAGCTCCCGTTCTCTCTGTACTCCAACCATAACTTACTCCATCCACTGAGCCAGTTCCCTCCAACCATCCTGCCTGGCAACAAGCACAGCTGGCGGGGCACCGTCCAATGCCGTATCCTCATTTGACTGATGTGTTGCAAGTTCATTGGGAAGACTGGGAAGCAAGCATGTAGAACACCTGGAAAAGTACCTGAAACATGGAAGACAGCCAGTAAGTGTTGGCTATTATTACGAGTCCTGTGGCCCTGGCCATCACTGAATGTCCCAGAGCCTCTGTTTCATCGCTGTCACCTGACACCCACCGAGACACGGTGTGAGTCTCACAGTGTGACTTCAATCTGGTTCTCAGTTCAGTGGAAGGAGAGAGAATGAAACACAGGATTTTCCAACGAAGAGAGAAGACACAGGCAGGGGGGTGAGCCCAGGTATAAGGACATGTGTGAGCAGTAAGGATCAGACCAGTTGGCAGGATCAGGAGACAGACAGAAGAGAAGTGGGCAGTGCAGGCAGAAGGACACTGGAGGCCAACGGTGGACCCTGGAGGCCAAGCGACAGGGAACCAATGGAGGTTTGAGACATGGAGCAGAAGGACGGCACAACGTGCAGAAAGAGGACTGACCAGGGCAACCTGTAGTGGTGGTCGGAGGGACTTGTTCAACAATTGCATGTGAGAAGGAGGAAGATGGAGAATCAAGTTGACAATGATGATGGTGACATCAGTGACGGACAAGGCAGCCCAGAGATGAAACTATTTGCAAGTGGAAAGTAATGATTTTTGCTTTAGAACTCCATTCCTCCCTCTATCCACATACCTTGAGTATCCATGTTAAACACCACGTGGGGCTCTGAGTATGTCATGGTGTGTCAAACAGACATGGTTTTTGCCCTCATGGGAGGTACAGCCTGGTTGTAGGAAGATGCCAAGGTACCTTTGGGACATGCAGGAGGCGATTCAAGGAGGATTCAGGGCTGGAGATGGTTTGGGGATCATTCTCCCAACTGCCCAGACACACGTTTAAGAAAGTGTCAAGAGCTGGAGAAATCACCAGGGCTTCAACCTTGCATTTCCCACTATATCCAGCCAAAGCCAGTGTCCCTCTGCAGGGCTGTGCTCCAAGGTGAGCGTGGCAGAGGCAGCTCCTTGGAGATGGATACCTGGCCCAATGGACAGGGGCTCTAGCCTCTTGATTACCTGTTGGTGGGAAGTCTCATGATTGCAATTATCTGATTAGGGATTCACGCTCTCAACAGAGCTGAGCAGAGACACAGGCCAAAGAACTGAGCCAGGTCGAGTAGTCCCTAGCTATGTTGTAATGTAGGTGAGGTGCTTCCTCAGCACTGCCCCAGGGGTCCCTAGACCTTCACCCCCACACGTCCCTCCTTCCAGGGCACACTCAGTTCACCTGCATGCCCCTGACTCCCAGTGTGCCAACCAGCCCCACATCCTACACTCTCCCAAACTCAGACTCCAATCTCCCTCTTTACTTCCCTCTAGCACATGCCTTCCACCTTCCAGATTCACTCCACACACACACACACACACACACACACACACCAGGCCCCTGTAAGCCCAATTAAGGCAACAAAGCCACATCTAATTTATTTAGGTCATTAAATGTGAAATGTCTGATTTCGAATCAAAAGTGTAGTTTATTATATTTCAAACAAAAAGCAGTACAATTAATCAAAGTATGCGCCTAAACTAATGACACAGTTTTGCCACCTTAACGGTAGTTTGTTTATGCCAGCAGCGAAGAAACCCAGAGAGTGAGTGGCGATGAAATTGTGAAAGGCATTTTCCACAGCTTGTTGAGAATTGAATATTTTTCCCTGCAAGAAGTGGTCCAAAGTCTGAGAGAAGTGGTAGTCAGTTGGTGCAAGGTCTGTGAATACGGTGGATAACAGAGTTTCCAAGTCCAGCTTCTGTCGTTTGAGTAGCGTTGTTTGTGCGACATGTGGTCAAGTGTTGTCTTGCAAAAGGATCGGCCTGTCTCTATTGACCAACCTTGGCTGCTTAATGGCAAGCATCCTCATCATTTCATCCAATTGGTTGCAGTAGACATCAGCTATAATTGATTGTCCATGTTTCATGAAGCTGTAGTGAATAATACCAGCCTGGACCACCAAACAGACACCATTAGCTTTTCTTGATGAATATTCAGTTTTGTATGGTGTTTCAGCACATAGACTTTATCCAACCATTGTGTCAAACACTTGAGATTGTCAAAAAGAATCCATTTTTTATCACGTGTAACAATACAGTGTAGAAATGGTTTGTCTTTACGTTGTGACAGCAAAGAAAGGCAAGCTTTGAGATGATTTCTCTTCTGATGTTTGTTTAATTCATGCAGAACCCATCTATCCAGCTTCTTTACCTTGCCCATTTCTTTCAAACTGTCCAATATTGTTGGTATAGTAATATCAAACCTTGCTGCCAATTCACGTGTAGGTTGAGATGGATTCACTTCCACTACAGCTTTCAGCTCATCATTTTCCAGCTTGGTCTCAGGTTGCCCATCTGGCTCATTTTCAAGATTAAAATCACCGGAACAGAACTCAAACAATTGACATACTGTGTGTTCATTAGCCACGTCCTTCCCAAACACTTCGTTGATACCTCAGACTGTCTACGCTACATTGGCTCCACGACGGAACTCAAAAATAACATGAATGTTTGACTTATCTGCGGTTTCACGAAAATTGCTCTAAAAAACATGTGAAGGATAATCACAAGGCAAAACATGCATTTGAAAGACTGAGGATGTACCTTCACAATAAAAATAAAACAAGAAGTGTCAAAGTGAAATGTCAGAGCGATCAACTGTCAAACTTAGTACTTAAGGAAATTCGACATTTCATACTAAATAACTGAGCACTTGTACATATATATTGGTAGGTGGATTACATGAATGATACTGTGGAATTATATCTTTGTGTGCTCTGATTGTGTGGGTGCACTTTGTAATTCACTGTGGCCTTTCTGTGGTCAATGGCAACAGATATTTATATCTCTTTTATAAAATTCAGAGAATAGTTTAACTAGTTTAAATGACAAAGAAGTTTAAGGCCATAGCCCTCTTTTTCTAAGAGAGGATGATTAGAACTGCAATCTCCTCGTGCTCATGCCCGGGGCAGGAAGCAATGCCCAGGTGACAGCACTCCAGAGCAGAAAGACGATCTTCCCTATTGCCATCTGCTCTGCGATGTGGTTTCCAGGAATCACTGTGGTGATGGTGGAGGGGGTGGAATTCCTTTCCTTCAAAACCTCCTCCTCCAAGGATTTCATCAGCCTGGACCAAAAGCCTTAAAAATATGCATTTTCTTTGACTCTATAATTCTACTTTCAGAATGAATTCTAAGGAAAATGTATTCACAAGGATGCTTGTGAAGCACCGTTTAAAATATCTACACATAAAAATAGAAATAATCTAGATGTATTATATACACACACGGAGATGCTATGCAGGGTATTTACCCAATGTCTCTCAGCTCGAATCCACCCTTTTATATTCTGCTGTTGCTGGGGCCAGGACTCCGAACATGGTGCTTTCCAGACTCCAGGGCCAGCTGGTTTCCTGTCAAGTTCCCGCAATGGGAGGCACTTGAGGAAGATTGGAAGGCAAGATGAGAGAAGGGACTTAGCTCCTGTTTCTACCTTTCCTGCCAGCATCACTCCAGCAGCAGTTGGCTCTAGCCCCCACTTTCTGCACTCCCAAACCCAGCCTCATCATACTCCTCCCATATGCCAGCAACAGCCATATACCATTCCCAGGTTTGAGCACCAGCTCCGCAGGACCTTTACTCTGAGCTCCTAGGTCCTAGTTTCCCCACCTCTTTTCTTTTGTTCCTCTGGCCCTAGGGATGGTACCTGCTTCTTGCAGTTATTATCTCTGAGTTACCTCTGTGTTCCCTTCTTGCTCTATCAGTTCCCCAACACCTATATAGCCAATTCCCTGTATTGAATTCCTTCTGTTTGAAATACCTTGTATGGTATCTGGTTTTCTGAGTTCTGGCTAATACAGATGCCATTTCACATCCATAAAATCGAAAAATATTTTATAAATGTAAGAATATCAAGTGTTGGTTAAGACACAAAGCGATGGGAAATTTTATACATTGCTGATGGAACTATAAATTTACAAACTTCAATTTGGCAGGCAATAGCTAGCTAAAGTTAAATCGCATACTCTGCAATTCTGGTCCTGAGTATGAACCCAAAAGAAACTTACAGATTACTCAAGATGAGAGCATCATTCTTTATTTTTCCTATCAGGAGGAAATAAGTAAGTCAATTGTGGTATACTCATATAATAGAATACTACACAGTGGTTAAAAATGAATCAACGAAAGTTACATGCAGCAACACAGATAAAACTCAGAAGCATAATTTTGAGTGAAGAAAGCAACCTGCAAAAGGACGTGTATAGTAAGATATCATTTATGTATATAAAGTTCACAAGCCTACAAAGCAATACACATTTGTTAGTGGGTATACTTGGGTATAGTAAAATTATACACCATTCATGGCATGTTAAATTAGTTAGAAGTGCTAACTCTAGAGTAATTGTTACTCAGGGGGCAAAAAAGGAAATGAAATCAGAAGAGAGAATGAAGAGACCTTTGGTTTTGTTTCTCACTTGATGATGGGTACCATTAAAATAGCGGTATGGAAGGCAGGGGCTTAGAGAGGGGGCTAAGAGTCTGTGTTTAGGAGGATGGAGGAATTGGGCCAATTAGCATATCCTGTGTAGACATCAATTTAAATTATTACATAAAATATGATTAATTGACATGAGGAGTTTTAAGAACATATTAAGTAATAGTTAGGGGTACAACACAGTATGTTTTTCCCTACCCCTTTATTATAAGATACAGCATATATATGGGTCCAGGGAAAAATGCCTGGAAAAGAACACACCAAAAATGTTTTTTTCCCTCTGGGTAAGAGAGCCACAGGTGACTTTTATTTACTTCTTTATATTTCTCTGTATTTTCTATTACTTCTAAAACAAATATGAACTCCTCCTATATAATAAATTCTCAAAGACATTTTTAAAATTTACTCCAACAGAAAATCCTCCCTTATCTGCTGCTGTGATCCCAAGACTCCACTGAGTGGGTTCCCAAAGTGTGGTATATAAGATGATTTTAGGTGGTTTAATGTAGGCTAAGCATTTTTTATTTTCATAAGTATGTATTTATTCTAACGCATTCTACAAAAATAATTTAGTACATCAAACTCACAATTCAACTGATACTCAAAATTTTTAAAGTAGGATTCCTGAAATGCCGGGGGAAAAAGATTATCTTTTCAATAAATGGTGTTGGGTCTGCAGGATATCTGTATGGAAAACACAAAATCTAGACCCCTACCTTAGCATACAGAAAAATCAATCCCAAGTATCTTAAATGTTAAAGATAGAACAATAAAACTTCTAGATAGTAGAGGAGTATCTCTTTATGACTCCGGGGTGCAAAGATTTCTTAAACAGAACAAAAAATTACTAATCACGTAGGAAAAGATTGATAAACCAGGCTACTTTAAAATTAAGAATTTCTATTTATCAAAGGACACAGTGAGAGAGTAAAATAAAAACTCCCCAATAAAAGATAGTTGAAATATTTGTAGTCAACAGTAGACTCGCAACCAGAATGCGTAAAGAAGCCCTACAAACCAATTGTAAAAAGACAGATGGTGCAATTGAAAAATGAGCCAAAGGTTTAAACAGGCACTCCACAAAAGAAGATGTCCAAACATCTAATAAACGCATGACATATGAGGAGTATTTGTGGAGAGCTGAGAATATTTTTTTTCATAATCTGAGAGGTGATTAGATGGGCACATTTACTCTTAGAGTTTCCAAATTTTCAATTCATGGAGCTGTACACTTAAGATTTATGTACCTTTCTGTATATACATTATGCCACAATGAAAAGGTTATTTTTAGAAAGAAATGTAGGCAAGAAAAAGTAAAGAACATTTTGGTCCTTTAATTGATCTGAAGACAGATTGGAACGATAACTATGCATCATGTAACTTTCAAAAAGAAACAGAAGGATAAACCAAAAGTAAATAAACATGATTACCTTCAGCAGCAAGGGCAAGAATGGGGGGAAGGGACTAGGAATAACAATTAGACTTCTCTGCATGTGCAATTTTTAATAACCTTGACTCACAATCATGTAAGCAATCAATGTAATTCTAAAATATATTAACTTTTAAGAAATATTCATTTTAAGTTAATCAAGTTGGCATAGAGACACAGGAAGAATTGTGACGATGTTAGCCTGAGTGACCAAAGTTATACTGTATGATCATAAAATTTCCATATGATGGGATGTTGATGAGATAGGCCATGACTCATGTCACGACCAGGGCAGGCATTGTGAATCTATCATAGCTCTTTCCCACTGAGCCCAGATTCCACGGCAGAATCCAGCTCAACACAGCGGGCCCGGCAGCAGTGGCACAGAAGTGAAAACATGCTTGCCGTCCCTATCCTATGCCAGCAGGACTCCAAGAAGCAGACTGAAGCAGTCACAAACCCACGCAGGTCTCCTAACCCCTCGTTCTACTAATAGGGAAACTAATAGGCAAGAGAGAAGGAGGACTGGCCCGAGGACACAGCAGGAGTTTAATCTTCCCTCTGCTACCCTGCCACCCAGGGTTAGCCTTCCAGCCTAAAGAGTGGAGCCCTTTGCTCTTCTGCCGACCTCACAAGCCTGGGCGTGGAGGGCAAGCAGAAGCAGTCAGCTGTGACCAGCTCTTGCAGAGCTCCCAGGAAGGAACACCGCGGTTTGCCATTGAACCTGCTTCTGAATCCAGAGTTCTTCCCTTGCCTCATCAGCCAGGCCGCATTCTTCCCACCATCACAGAGACATCTTGCTAAAGCACAGCGGTGATCCTGCCACTGTCCTGCTCAGAAATTTGCCTTGAGCCCCTATTTCCTCTGTCCTAACTCCTAACCTGGCATTCTAAATAGTTTGTGATCAGACTCCAAACAGCTGCTTTTTCTTAACATCAGCTTAATGCTGCTTATGAGCTCCAGCTGAGTCCTACCTCCAGATCTTTGTCCGTGCGGTTCCGTGCACTTTCACTGAGTCCCAGGGAGTGAAACCAGGACAGTCTTCATTCTGTGCTCTGGGCTGAACTGGCCCACTGGGGAGTGGTCAAGAGGTTCCAGCTGGAAGGGAAGGGGGCTCCTGGCGCTGGAGCCAGGCCAAGCAGCAGAAACTTTCTGTTGAGCATTCTCAACCTTCTTTAGATAAAGGGCCCTTTGAGAATCTGATTAAAACTGTGGACCCCATTCCTAGGTAAATACACCGAAACACAGTATTTTCCATTTAATGTCAAAGTGCAGGGGAGGAGAGACCCTAGCCTAAGAATTCCTGCTCCAGGATGCAATGACAGCAGTCACTGTTTCCTCTGTACTCATTACGTGTCAGGACCATGCTAGGCACAATAGGCATTATTTCATTGAATCCCCACAATGCCACGGTGAGGTCGGAACTGCAAATGCCCGCACTTCACACAATCAGAATTCAGATCCAAATCCTTCCGACTCCACAGCCTGTGCTCTTAAACGATTCGCCAAAGCTTTGTATTGGGTACCAACTGTGTCAGAATTTCCCGGGGTTCTCATGTGAAAATGCAGAGTTCCCAGCCCCATACCAAGTCTAATAAATTGGAACCTCAGGAAGTGGGGTCAGGAATCTGCATCGTTAATGAGAGCCCCACTTGATTCTCAGGTACCCTAAGGTTGAAAATTGCTGCACTTCACTGGACTGTCTTCCCCAGTAAGCTGAGGCTAAACGTTCCAGTTATTACGGTTGTGTAACAAATGATTCCAAAACTTAGTGGAGCAAAACATCAAACATTTTATTTTACTCTCAGATTTGTGGTTCAGGAATTCAAGAAGGGCATCACTTCTGCCAGACTCTATTGGTCAAAGCAGTCACAAGCCAGGGCAGATTCAAGAGGAAGGGAATTCGATGCCACCTCTTAACACAGCATGGCAGGGTCCCACTGTACACAAGCATGTGGCGTGGGCACTCCTGTTGCAGCCATCTTTGAAAAGGGCAATCTGTCATTCGAAGCCTCTGCTCTCTTGCAAAATCTGGTAAAATCAACCAGGCTGCTTCCATCTGCAGGCTGGAGAGAACAATGCTTACATTCATCAAAGTCACTTTTCAACCAGCTTCCTCATGCTTCATGGTTCACCCTTTCCGCTTCGGGAAAAACCACAGCAGGGACCTCAACGGTCACACTCAGAAAGTGCCTTCGGTGGCAATGCATTCCCGGCAGCTCATGATCTCATGGGGTAATAAAAAAATATGTTCATCCAGCTTCCTTCTGCATTCAGGTGGCCTCACCTTGGGGGCACAGGGTAGACCTGATGAGGGACCCAGAATCAAAATGGAAAAGGTCCAACCAGAAGACGTCACTGATAGAGGATAGAGAGAGTGTAAATTGGTATAACCTTTCCAAAGGGCAGCTTGGCCACATGTATCAAGATGTGAAATGTGCATGCTCTTTGACCCAGCAGTCCCACTGCTAGAATTTAGCGCAAGGAGGTAACAAACCAAATGCAAAAGAAGACATACGCACAACATATGCACACAGTGCCGTTTATAATAGTGAAAAATTGGAAGCAACCTTCACGCCCACAAGTGGGTGATAGACTGAGCAAATAAATTGTAGCTCATTAATACTCATTTTCAAAGAATGAAGTAGATCTATATGGACTGATGTGGAAAAAGCTCAAAGACATATGATTAAGTGAAAAAACAAATCTGAACAATACATATCATAAATCACATTTATATAAAACGATGAGTGCTTCAGCCCTAAAAGAGATGTCTGGATGAAGGTCCCCTGGGTGGTAGCATTTGGTGTGAATTTTGCTTTCTTCTGCATTGTTAAAATGTTTAACAATAGAAACAACGATGCGTACATCATACCTACTATGTGCTGGGGACTATTGTAAATCCCTTATATATGTTAACTCATCTCATTCTCATAAAACACTATAAAGCAGATACTGTTATGACCTCTGTCTTGAGGGACAGGAATACCAAGGCACAGAGAGGTCACACAGCTGCCCGCAGCCACACAACCAGTATGTGGCAAAGACAGGAGCCAGACTCAGGCAATCGGGCTCCAGAGTCCACGTGCTTAGCCAGTCAGCTATCCTGCCACTCCCCAGTGATTAAACATGGTGTTTTTTACCAAAGCAATAAAGCCATTTTCTTAAAAAGAAAAAAATCACCAATTTGGCCTTAAGGTGTCTTAAGTTTCCAGAAGGCACATCTTTGTCAAGAATTTTCCTGCCCTTTTGCCCAGCTGGGTGTGTAGATGGAATTCCTATGGGATAAGACCAGGAGGCCCCATGGTGACAGGGGACATTAAGGACAGATTGTAGGCTTATCCACCAGGTGAGTGTGGGATCCTTCAAGTCTGTGGCTGACCAAAGGTAAAGAAAGAGAGCCCCGGACCCTGCAGACCCAAGCCCCAGCCCCAGCCCATGCCTGATTAAAGGCTAGAAAAATTTATTATGATAAATATCTGCTTCAAAGGAGACCCCAGTGGCTGGCAAGTGAGATCATCAGACAGGTGGTATCAAAGGACACAGAGGTCCAAGCCAGAGTCCAGTCCTCATGCGTCCTTGGACTCCAGCACGTCTGCAGCAGGGGTAAGGCAGGCCCAGCAGGGGCTGTCAGCGTGAACGACAAAAGGAATCTCCAGGGAAAACTCATCTAAGGGAAGACAGAATTGAGGCCCAGAGCGTGGTCCAAAGACCACGGTCCAAAGGGGTGGAGGAGGTCTGAGCACAGCCCTGCTGAGTCACTCAGCGCCCCCAGCACAGCTCCAACCGCCTCGTGCCTGACGCCTGGCGCAAGGTGGCCTCCCTAACCACAAGCTGAAGTTTGAGGGCTGTTTTTCACCTACCCCCATGGGTCTCCGCAAGCAGCCAAGTCAGCAGCGGCTCCTCAGGGCCCTTAGCACACGCACTGACATGCAGAAATTATGGTCCCTCACTCTGGGGGACACAGCTGACACTTTGGGCTTCCACAGGGACAAAAGACATCAGTGACTTGGAATGGAACAGGAGGGAAGTGGTGGACATTCCTGGTTGCCAAAGGCACACATGAGGGGTTCTCAAAGGTTCCTGGAAAAGCTTGGAAAGGGATGTGTGGTATCAGGAGGTGCCTTGAGCAGCTACAGGTCAAGTTGCCCTGGGAGTGTGTGCAGTGTGAGGAGCGCAGGGCCGGGAGCAAATCCTTCGGCCGACAGGAAAGAAAGAGGGTACGGGAAGAAGACAGTGCCCGATCCTTCGTGTCCTGGGACTGCGCGAGTGAGGAGAGGGTTTGGTTTCTTTCGGCTCATTGTCCCCGTCGCCACCCCAGCCTCTACCCCTCCTCCACGCTCACAGAGCCCCTCTCCCGGCTCACTTTCTGCACCCCCATCCACCCACCCACCCACCACACTGTTCTGGAACCCACATCTGCGTCCTCCTTCCACCCGGAGTTCTGAAGAATCAGGTGGGACTGCCAGCCTGGAGGCAGGAGGGACCTCACTGTGGAAACTTTCTTTTTAAATCAGAGCAAGAAACAAATGACTCTGCAACCCACTGGGATCGCCTTGGGTTGGAAATTTAAAATGCATTAAGGTTGAGAGACCTATAAACATGTCATAACACGCTCTGCAAGCTGCTGCCTCTGTGACCTGCAGGCACGAGAGAATCAAAAGGCACAGGCGGGCACACTCATGGCACATAGATGGGCACACAAACCCATCCCTGGAGCGCCATCCGTCCATGCCTGTGCACGTATGAGCATGCACTCTCCCACAGACGGACACACACAGATCTGTGCCTATGGTCCCCCAGATAGACGTGCACGCACAGACGCTACACACACACTTACGCCTGATGTCGGAGGAAACTACATACAGCCCCACCCTTGTGCATAAATATATGCATTCGCTGGAGCCACACATCCAGAAGGGTTTGCACACAGTCACCCCACAAACATGCACACACTTTCACCCTGAACACACACAAACCTCCTCATTTGTACACATCTCACAGAGATAAACCCAGGCCCAGGTTCACCCTGGATCCTAAACAGACATTCTCAACCCCCATACAGACACACACAGACGGCCACACACACACTGACCCCACGCACCCCTGCATGGATGCGGGCACACATTCATATAATGCACTCATCCAAAATGCAGACATTCATAGGCACACACACCCCACCCCAAATGTTTGCATTTACTTTACCCAAAGCGAAGATGTGTACAAACATCAAAGCATGCTCGCCCACATGGAGTGTGCTCACATGCTCGGCCCACAGAGACACAACATAAGCGAGTCAACATTCAGCTTTCCTCTGACTTCAACAACCATCTGGATGACCAGCCAGCAGCCTGGGCGCTTTGATCTTGTGTTTTGTTTTGTTTTGTTTTTAACTTTCTCTTCTCTGAAAGGGGTGCCGCCATTTGCCCAGTGGCTCAGGCCAAAACCTAAGTCCCATCCTTGGCTCCACCGTCTCCTTTCCCTCCACATCTGGTGCGACTGCACAGCCTGCCACGTTTACCTTCAAAGTGTGTCTTGAATCCAATCACTTCCCTCATCTCAAAGCCATCACTCCACTCCACGCCCCGTCTCCCACCCGGACCTCCCTGATGTCCTCACTCCCGCTGTGATCACCTACAGTCTGCAGCAGCCAGAGCAAGAGACCTTTCCACAGACTCCTTACCCAAGCCTACAAGTCCATGGGCCAGACCCCCATCCCCCCATGCCATGGCCTCATCTCGGGGCCCCCTCCCCTTGCCCACCACACTCTCACCACCTTGACCTCTCACTGTCCCAGACACACCCAGCCCTTTCCTGCTCCAGGGCCCCTCCATACACTGCACCCTCTGCCTCTTCCTAGGGCCCACACACACCCTCCAGGTCTCTGTTGAAATGTCACCTCCTCCGAGGGGTCTTCCCTGATTGCCCAATCCAAATAGGACACTCCCTATCATCCTCATCCTCTGCGCCTCGTTTCCTGCATAGCACTTATCGCCATAAGCATATCTTTATGTCTATTGTCTGTCTTTCCCTCTAAGCCTGCACAGTGCAGTAGAGTAGCTGCTAGCCACATGTGGCTATTTAAATTTAATAAAATTAAATTAAATTAAATTTAAAATTCAGTTCCTCAGTTGCACTAGCCACATTTCAAGTGGTCAATAACCACATGTGGCCAGGGACAACCTATTGGACAGTGTATCTCCATCAGCCCAGAAAGTTCTCTTGGATGGTGCTGCTCTAGACTGCACCTTAGAGAGGGCAGAGAAATGTCTCTTCTACTCACCAATGTGTGTTCTGTGCCCAGCATGGTGTGTGGCGCACAGCAGGGACTCAGAAAATAGTAACTGAATGAACCATCTATCAAAGGCCCTGTTCAAATGCCATCTCTTTCTTGACACCCTCTCATCTTCCCTCCCTTCCCTTTGACAGTGCTTGCACCTCTGTGACTCACAGGTCCTTATCGGCCACAGACCTGAGTTCCCCGCTAGTGGCTTTTACCTCACATTGGCCCTGAGATGGAGGGGGAGGGGGAAGTACTGGGCCCATACCCTTCCCCACCTTCCATCTCTTTGGAGGCAGCAGAGGAACTCCATTAAAAGCACAAGCCCTAGAAACAGGCAACGCCAGGTTCACACCCCAGCTCTACCTCGTACTAGCTGTGACATTGGGCAGATCGCTCCACCTCTCTGAGCCTCAATCTCCTCATCCTTAAAACACTCATCATAGTGCATGCTAATAGAACTGCTGTTCAGAGTAAAACATAACCTGCGTCCAAGATGTCGCACAGTGTTCCCTTTAAGGGTGTTGCCTATCTTAGCAGAAGTAAGACTCATTGACGTTCTATATGCTATATACAGGGTCTTGTGTGGAAACCTCAGTTTCTTCCCAATTCATTCCAAAGATGTCTGAAATTCCCTACAGATGGGGGCTCCAGGTCACTGCCCAGATGGCCTGATGATTAACTGGGCTCTGATTCTGACCCAGTGGCTGCACTTCTGAAGCAAAACAATCAGTGGTTGTATTTCAGTAACTAGTTTCCATGGTATTGAAATACTCATATTTTGTTAAGAGCAAGCTGTGGTCACCACCGAACCCACACATGGTCTTCAAATGCTGCTTCACCTGGGACGGGCCAGGGTTCATGCCTGAGCTTCCTTCATCCTTCTGGCTCGAGTCTCTCCAGGTGGGGTGTTGTGGGGGGAAGGTCCTGGCCAAAACAAATTATCAGGAAGGAGGGAGCAAGGCCTGTGAGGAAGGAGTGGCTCAGGAGGCAGAAGGAGGTGGCGATGAGAGGGAATTTAGCCATCAGGCAAGTGCAGTATCATGCAGTGGTAAACTGACACCAAACTACCCGGGTCCAGTCCCAGCTCTGCTCCTCACTAGCTGTGTGATCTTGAACAAGTTGCTTATCCTCTCTGTGCCTTTGTCTGTGAAGCGAGGATAATGATAGCACCAACTTCAATGCGTTGTTTTGAAGAGTTAAATTAGTTAATATTTACAAAGTTCTTAGAAAGATGCCTGGCACATGTTAGGTTCCAGATGAGGGTTGGTTAAATAACTCAGTGAAGAGCGTGGAGAAGGGCTGAGAATTGGGTCTGGGGAAACTCCCTGCACCTTTCCCCACCTCTTCTCTCCTAACTCCCCCTCCTTCCCCCTTTCTTTAAAGTCCTCCCCACCCCCGGATACTAGGCAGATTCCACTGGAAACCCAAAGTAGCTCTGAAGAAAACACAAGTGACCAAAACAGAAGACAGAGGCTCAGCTCCACATCTGCATCCTCATTATCAGCCAGGTGTGGGAATTAAAACCGCAACAGGAGATCCTGGCAGAGTCTCACAGAGGGCGAGGTGGCGCTCAGAACACTTTCTGAATGAGCGCACCTTTGTTCACTTGGAAATCTTGATGCAGTGTATAGCTCTCTGGGTAGGCTTCAGACTTCCACAATTCAGATTCTTTTAAATGCTGAAATAACACTAGTACACTAACAAAAATTCCCTGCATTTCAGAACTTAAAAACAATGCCATGTACCACATTAAATTTTAAAAAGTCTTGGAGAATTGAGGCAAGATGGCGGACGAGAAAAAAATGCCAGCCAGAGTGTCTCTGCAAGAAAGACAGATTTTAGATGAAAGTGAAAAAACAAACAGGCAGGCACACATCGCTCGATGAGGGTCAGAGGAAGGGTGCCTGAAACTACAGGAGACTCCACGGGAAGAAATTGCCGAGCAGAACTGGAAGGAGAAAGGCATCGGCAGGACCTAAACCCCAAAAGGCTTGGAGACCAGCAACAAGGGTAGGTAAAGTGGTTAAATTTCCCCTCCCTTGCATCTTGGACTGCTGGTGGGCTCCTGAGTGGTTGGAGAGACCTGACAACACCAGCCCAGAGACGGCTGCCGCCAGTGAGTGGTGAGCCTCTTGCGGACAGGGCACCAGGCTCCCAGCTCCCTCGGTACACTTCCTGCCCCACAGACCCAAGCCGATTGGCAAGCTTCATTCTCCCTTCCCCCTTGCCTACCCTTGGCTGCTAAGAGAGACAATTTAGCCGCCACCTGGAGGCATCCACAGGGAATGGGATATTTCCTTCTGGGGCCCTGCAGCAGACTGAGGGGTACTTGGACTGTGAGCGCCCGCCGGCCCTCCCAGGTGCTGCTTGCCTGGTGACTCCAGCAGAGTAGGGCAAACCCTGAGGCAGAGAGACATTGATCAGGCTTGGGCACCCCATGGATGACTTGAGACCAGCATTATTCTTCCTGGTAGGGTCAGGGATTGATCTCTGGGTCCCAGGGGACAGGTCTGCAGGCCAGATTCTGTACAGCCAGGTCTCAATTGCATTGCCTGGGAGCACAGAAGAAATATTTGTGCACTAGTCTACTGAGGTGTGTGTGCCTTCAGGGGCAGATCAGAGTAGGTCCTACCTGCAGTGTGCTCAAGGGGCAACCCTCCTTCCACAGGAGGTCTGTGCACCCAGCTCAGGCTGTGATCGTGGGCAGGAACTCTCCCAGCTGCCATCACAGTCAGGGGAAATTCGCTGGCCAGAGGTCCTGCCTTCCGGCAGAGGCCCAGAAGAAACCTGAGAATAGGGGAGGGCGGAAAGGAGCGAGGCCTGCTCCATACTGCAAGTCTCAGACAGTCTGCACCTCCACATGCAGACTTTTTGGTTGAATGGGGCCATTTCAGCCCCTCCTTGGCAGCTTTGCCCAGAAGCACAGAACAGAACTTTGACTCCTGTTAACAGCAATTGTGGAACTTGAGGGCAGGCACACCCAATCCAGCTCTGCCCAGCCAAACTCCCTCACCTGCCCCCACTGAGGTGGAGAATAAGGAAACAACTGGAAGTACCAGGGCCCCACCCATCACCTGAGGCACTAGAATGCCTCTCCAGAGGAAGGAGAGATGGTTACAAGACCCAAAAACAACACGGCTCCTCTCAGCAAGCACCACCTACTGACAGGGAGGTCAATCTGCACACCCTTTTACTGCATCTATTGACTAATCATACAGAGTGTGGTTGAATCTGGGCATGTCATTATCTAAATGAAAATCTAAAGGTGAGAAGCAATAGCTGCTCCAGATGGGAAGGAATCAGTGAAAGAACTCTGGAAATATAAAGAATCAAACTGAAGGCACTCCCCTAAAGAGGAACAATAGCTCTCTAGCAATGGATATCAACCAAATTCAGAACACTAATATGACAGAAGAACATTGAATATGTATTATAAGAAAACTCAATGATGTGCAAGAGAAAATGGATATCCAATGCAAAGAAACCACACCAAAAAAAATCCAGGACTTGGATGAAAAGTTCACTAAAGAAATTGAAATATTAAAGAAAAATCAAACAGAACTTCTGGAAAAGAAGAATTTATTCAAGGAATTACAAAACACAGTGGAAAGCCTCAAGAATAGGGTAGATCCAACAGATCTAGAAAGAAGAGATCAGAAAGAATCTCAGGAATTGAAGATAACATCTTTCAATTAAATATGTCAGTTGCAGAGATAGAGCTGAGAAATAAGAGAAAAGAGTAAATCCTACAAGAAATGTGGCATTGTGTGATGAGGCCTAACATGAGAATTATAGACATCCATGAAGGTAAAGAAGAAAATACGCAAGGGTTATACAAACTATTTGAGGCTATAATGGAGGAAACTTTCCTTGGCCTTGCTAAAAATCTAGATATCCTGGTACAAGAAGCTCAAAGGACTCCTTGGAGATTCATTGCAAACAGGAAGAGACCATGACACACAGTCATCAGACTGACCAAAATAAACATAAAACAAGCCCTCCTATGAGCTATAAAGCAAAAGAATCAGGCAACCTACAAAGGAAAAACCACCAGACTAACTGCAGACTTCTCAACTGAGAACTTACAAGCCAGAAGAGACTGGGGCCCCATTCTCACTCTTCTCAAACAGAATGATGCCCAGCCTAGAATCTTGTACCCTGCAAAACTCAGTTTCTTATTTGAAGGAGAAATAAAGACCTTCTCAGACAAACAAAGACCGAAGGAATTCATCAAGATAAGACCTGCCCTCGAGGAAGTACTCAGAACAGTGTTACACACGGATCAGCACAATAAACACTCACTAGTGTAAAATCATACAAAAGATAAAAGTCAAAGGCCATATACCACAATGGCTCAAGAGAGAAAACAAAGCAACAAAGCTCAACTCAACAGGATGAACAGAAATCTTTCCCACTTATCAATTCTTTCAATAAATGTGAATGGCTTGAACTATCCACTAAAGAGACATAGTCCAGCCAAATGGATAAATATACACAAGACAAGTATCTGCTGTCCTCAGGAAACACATCTATCCCACAAGGATGCATTCAGACTCAAGGTGAAGGGATAGAAAATAATATTTCATGCAAACGGAAGCCAAAAGAAAGCTGACATAGCAGTTCTGATTTCAGATAACTTAGTCTTCAAATCAACAAAAGTAATGAAAGACAAAAATGGTCACAATATAATGGTGAAGGTTACAGTTCAACAAGAAGACATAACAATTCTGAATATTTATATACCTAACTCAGGTGCACCCAGAGTCATAAAGCAAATCTGACTTGATCTAAACAAAATGATAAACAGCAACACTGTAATAGCGAGGGACTTCAACACCTCTCTAACAGAACAAGACAAATCATCCAAACAGAAAATAAACAAAGAAACAATGGACCTAAACAGAACTCTAGAACAAAATGGGCCTGAATGACATTTACAGAACATTCTACCCAAAACCCACTATATATATATATATACATTTTTCTCATCAGCTGATGGGACATTCTCTAAGATTGACCATATTCTAGGCCACAAAGAATGTCTCGACAAATTTTTAAAAAATAGAACTTATATCATGCATCTTCTCAGACCACAGTGGAATAAAATTAGAAATCAACTCCAACAGAAATTCTCACCTCTACACCAAGTCATGGAAACCAATGAACCTTCTGTTGAATGATTATTGCATTAAGGAAGAAATCAAGATGGAAATCAAAAGATTCTTTGAACAAAATGATAAAGGAGACACAAGTTATCAAAATCTGTGGGACACAGCTAAAGCAGTCCTGAGAGGAAAATTTATATCCATAAATGTCTACATCCAAAAGACAGAAAGATCACAAATCAACAATCTAATGAATCATCTCAAAGAACTGGAAAAGGATGAGGAAACCAACTTCAAACCCAGCAGAAAAAAAAGAAATAACAAAGATCAGAGCAGAACTAAATGAAATCAATAATTTAAAAAAACTATACAGAAGACTAATAAAACAAACAGCTGGTTCTTTGAAAAAATAAACAAAATTGACACATCTCTTCCTAGATTACAGATAAACAGAAAATAAAGCACTCTAATAAGCTCAATCAGGAATAAAAAAGGAGAAATTACAACTGATACCATGAAAATACAAAATACCATCTATGAATGCTATAAAAACCTCTATGCACATAAACCGGAAAATGTGGAGGAAATGAACAAATTCCTAGAAACACACAGCCTCCCTTAGCTCAATCAGGAAGAAATAGAATTCCTGAACAGAGCAATATCAAGTACCGAAATTTAAGCAACAATAAAGAACCTTCCTAAAAAGAAAAGTCCTGGACCAGATGGTTTCACACCCAAATTTTACCAGACCTACAAAAAAGAACTGGTGCCTGTCCTGCAGAAATTATCCCACAACATTGAGAAGGAAGGAATCCTCCCCAACACATTTTATGAAGCCAACATCACCCTGATACCAAAATCAGGAAAGAACACAACAAAAAAAGAAAACTACAGACCAATATCCATTATCAATATAGATGTAAAAATTCTCAAAAAAATTTCAGCAAGCTACATTCACATTCAGGTACTTATCAAAAAAATAATCCATCACAACCAAGTGGGCTTTATCCCAGAGATGCAGGGATGGTTCAACATATGCAAATCTATAAATGTAATTCACCACATAAATAGAAGCAAAAACAAAGACCATATTATCTTCTCAATAGACACAGAAAAATCATTCAACAAAATTCAGTGCCCTTTTATGGTAATAACACTTAATAAAATAGGCATAGATGGGACTTACCTAAAAATGATAAAAGCTACTTACCAGAAGCCCACAGCCAATATTATACTGAACAGGGAAAAATTGAAAGCATTCCCACTTAGAACTGGAACTAGACAAAGTTGCCCTCTATCACTGCTTCTATTCAACATAGTGCTAGAAGTCCAAGCCAGAGCAATCAGACAAGAGAAGGAGATCAAGGGCATCTAAATTGGGGCAGAAGAAGTCAAACCCATCACTCTTCACTGACAGTATGATCTCGTATCTAGAAAACCCCAAAGATTCTGCCATGACACTACTGGAATTGATAAAGAAATTCAGTAAAGTCTCAGGTTACAAAATCAATATACACAAATCAGTAGCATTCCTATACATCAACAGTCAAACAATAACCAAATCAAAGACTCAATACCCTTTACATTAGCAACAAAGAAAATAAGATATCTAGGAATATATTTAACTGAGGAGGCAAAAGACCTCTACAGGGAGAATTAAGAAACAATAAGGAAGGAAATAGCAGAGGACATAAACAGGTGGAAAATCATACCACGCTTATGGATCGGCAGAATCAAGATTGTTAAAATGTCTATACTACCCAAAGTGATCTAAAGATTAAAGGCAATCCCTATTAAAATACCAACATCATTTCTAGCAGATCTATGAAAAATAATTCTATGCTTCATATGGAACCAGAGAAGACTCCATATAGCAAAAGGAATCTTAAGCAAAAAGAACAAATTGGGAAGCAACAATTTACCACACTTCAAGCTATACCATAAGGCTATAGTAACTAAAACAGCATGGTACTGGCACAAGAACAGAGACATACTGGCACAAGAACAGAGACATAGACCAATGAAATAGAACTGAGAACCCAGATAGAAAACCATCCTCATATAGTCATCTAATCTTTGACAAAGCAGACAAAAACATACACTGGGAAAAAGAATCCTTATTCAATAAATGGTGCTGGCAAAACTGGATAGCCACATGGAGAAGACTGAAACAGGATCCACACCTCTCACCTCTCACAAAAATCAATTTACAGTGGATAACAGATTTAAACCTAAGGCATGAAACTATAAGCATTCTAGAAGAAAATGTTGGAAAAACTCTTACAGACGTTGGCCTAGGCAAAGAATTTATGAAGAAGACCCCAAAGGCAATCACAGCAGCAACAAAAATAAATAAATGGGACCTGATCAAATTAAAAAGCTTCTGCAGAGCCAAGGTAACTATCACAAGAGCAAACAGACAACCTACAGAATGAGAGAAAATATTTGCCTGCTACACATCCAATAAAGGGCTGGTAACTAGAATTCTATATAGATAGAATTCAGGAAAATCAGCAAGAAAAAATCAAACAACCCTATCAAAAAGTGGGCAAAGGACATGAACTGAAACTTTTCAAAAGAAGATAGACTAATAGCCAACAAAAATATGATAAAATGCTCAACATCTCTAATCATCAGGGAAA
>CAUYRT010103533.1:0-13545 GCA_963574885.1 Lepilemur ruficaudatus
AGAGAGCATGGAGGGACAAAGGGACCAGAGTATATTCAAGGGGCTAGGAAAACAGACAGAATCCAGATATGAGGCACCTGGGGAGAAACAGTAGCTACCAGACAAGAATAGCATCCTAACCAGTCTGCTGGCATCCGCTCATTGTTTGGGGATGCTTTTGAGAAGAGGGAAGCATCTTCACTCTCAGGATGTCCTTTTTTCTTTTTTTGAGAGACAGGTCATGCTGTTACCTAGGCTAGAGTGCAGTGATGTTATCATAGCTCACTGTAACCTCCAATTCCTGTGCTCAAACAGGCCTCCCATGGCAGCCTCCCAAGTAGCTAGGACTATAGGCACACGCCACCACACCCAGCTGCTTTTTTTTTTTAGTAGAGATGGGGTGCTGCTATGTTGTCCAGGCTGATCTCAAACTCCTGGCCTCAGTCAGTCCTTCCACCTCAGCCTCCCAAAGTGCTGTGATTATAGGCGCAGGCCACTGCACCTGGCCTGGATAATGTTTTTAAATTAGCACTTCATAACAAAGAGCATTACACTGTTCTCTTTCCTTATAGTTTGCTTCTGTCACTGTCTGATAGATCACTTATATTCTAGATTCTATTTTCTAATTTGAAATATAAAGAAATTCTTAATGATTTTGGCCAAAACTTCTTTTTGAAAGTGTGGTGGCCCCTTTCCTCAGATAAATCTTCCTATGCACATATAAAATTTTACATACAATTTCAAGTGTAAGCTTATCGATAGATCTCCCTCAGAGACCAAGGACTCCAATTAAAACTCCTTGGGAAAGTTTATCTCTGAGGTTTCTTTCCCTCGGAATGAAGGCAAAGCCTGCCTTTTTCATTGGTGCATTGCAACATCTAGTACACAGTAGGTACTAAATGTATTCATGAAATGAATTAATGATTGATGTGTCATATTCATACTTGCTTTTATTTCAGGTCATAATAATAGTGCCTTTCTATGACTGCTATGAGCCCATGGTGAGAATGGCTGGAGCAACACCTGTTTTTATTCCCCTTAGATCATCTGTAAGTTTGCCAATATGATTCATATGCTTTAAGAAGTTTGGAAAATAACAATTATTAGGTTATTAAGTATGAAGTGTCTGATTTCCTTAAGTACTAAGTTTGACAGTTGATATCTCTGACATTTCACTTTGACACTTCTTGTTTTATTTTTATTGTGAAGGTACATCCTCATTCTTTCAAACACATATTTTGGCTTGTGATTATCTTTCAATTTTTTTTAGAGCACTTTTTGTGAAACCATGGATAAGTCAAAATTTCATGTTATTTTTGAATATGAGTTCCATCGAGAAACCAATGCACTGCAGATAGCTCGAAATATCAACAAAGTGTTTGGGAAGGATGTGGCTGATGAATGCACAGTACATCAATGGTTTGGGAAGTTCTGTTCTGGTGATTTTAATCTTGAAAATGAGCCATGTGGGTGACCTGAGACTAAGGTGAATAACGATGAGCTGAAAACTGTAGTGGAAGCGAATCCATCTCAACCTATGCATGAATTAGCAGCAAAGTTGGATGTTACTATTCCAACAATATTGGACCATTTGAAATAAATGTGCAAGGTAAAGAAGCTGGATAGAAGGGTTCCACATGAATTCGAAAAGCTTCAGAAGATAAACCGTCTTGAGGCTTGCCTTTCTTTGCTGTCACAGCATAAAGGCAAACCATTTCTACACTGAATTGTTACGTGTGATGAAAAGTGGATTCTTTTTGATAACTCCAAGTGTTTGGCACAATAGTTGGATAAAGACAGAGTGCTGAGACTTAGTCCAAAACTGAATATTCATCAAAAATCAAATGGTGTCTGTTTGTTGTTGCAACCCTGGTAGTATGCACTACAGCTTCATGAAACCTGGTCCATCGATTATAGCCTATGTCTACTGCAAACAGTAGGATGAAATGATGGGGATGCTTGCATGAAGCATCCGAGATTGGTCAATAGACACAGGCCAATCCTCTTGCAAGACAACACTTAACCACATATCACACAAACAACACTGCTCAAACTACAGCAGCTGGACTTGGAAACTCTCTGTCATCCACTGCATTCACCAGACCTTGTGCCAACTGACCACCACTTCTTCCAGGCTTTGGACCACTTCTTGCGAGGAAAAATGTGCCAATCTCAATAACCTGTGGAAAACGCTTTTATTTCATCGTCACTTGCTCTCCAGGCTTCTTTGCTGCTGGCATAAACAAGCTACCACTGAGATGGCAAAATTGTCTTGATAGTTTAGGTGCATACTTTGATTAATTGTACCGCTTCTTGTTTGAGATATAATAAACTACACTTTTGATTCAAAATCGGACATTTCACATTTAATGACCTAATAGAATATCTTAGCATGTAATCATGGCTATATCCACAGAATGCAAGAACATTATGTATATCAGTTAAGTACAAAATTAGGTTAAACTTGTTAGTTGATAGAGTGGTGAATTTCACTCCCAGAAATTTGGATTTCATGAATGAATAAAATAACACAACAAAAAAACTGGTCCAGTTAAATAGATAGATAACAGATTTGTCAAGTTTTATTTAGAAATGCAAAAAGATTAAAAATATTTATATGGATACTTTTAATGGAAAATCATTGAGTATCAAATTCCCTTTGTAGATATGTCATTGAATATAATTGCTTTTTTTCGTAAATTCTGTCAATTGGAGATGTATACTTAATGAATACAGATAATAATTCAAATGACTTTTTCCAGCACTTTATTTTGATCATAGTCATTGACGTAGTTGTTGATAAAATCTCACTACACATAGAAATCACAACTAAAGTGGAAACAATGTTAATGCTACTTCCTTAAATTTGGTGTACTCTGAGAAAATTGTTTTGAGGCCACTCGTGTCCTGATTGCTCAACCCATAACAGCTGATTCCCAAAGAGATTCTATAAAATCTTTGTCATTTTCAGGTACTGGCCTGCAGCATTTTGGAACCACATGTATATATTTTTTTTTGTATTTTTTTATTTAAATAGATCTGGGGGTTTTCTGTTGCACAGTTGAATTGCCTAGTGGAAAAGTTTAGGTTTTTAATACACCAATACCTGAAAAGTGTACACTGTACCCAGTAGGTAATTTTTCATCCTGTAGCCCCCTTTCATCCTCTCCCTTCTTAAACTTTAGTGTCCATTGAGTCTGTATGAACATGCATACCACTGCTTAGCTCCCACATGTAAGTGAGAACATACAGTATTTTGTTTTTTGTTCCTAGGTTACTTCACTTAGAATAAAGGCTTCCAGTCCCAACCAAGTTGCTGCAACAGACATTATTTAGTTCTATTTCATGGCCGAGTAGTATTCCATTGTGTGTGTGCATGTGTGCGTGTATGTGTGTGTATCACATTTTCTTTCTCCACTCATCCATTAGTGGACACCTAGGTTTGTCCCTTATCTTTGCAATTGTGAATTGTGCTGCAGTAAAAATATGGGTGGAGATGTCTTTTGTATAAAATGACTTATGTTCCTTTGGATAGATCCCCAGTAGTGAGGTTGCTGGATTGAATGGCAGATTTGCTTTTAGGTCTGAGAGATGTCCATACTGTTTTCCATAGAGATTGTACTAATTTACATTCCCACCAACCATGTGTAAGTGTTCCCTTTTCAACACATCTGTGCCAGCATCTATTGTTTTCTGACTTTTCAATAATGCCATTTTGACAGGGGTAAGCATCTCATTGTGGTTTTAATTTGTATTCCCCTGATGATTAGTGATATTGAACACTTTTTTCATGTTTCTTGTACATTTGTATTGCTATTATAACTATGACATCATTGCCATCATCATTTTCACCATTACCATCATCATCACCTGCATCACCACCATCACCACCTTCAGTGGCAGCAGCAGCATCACTATCATCATCATCATTTTCAACACCATCATCATATTTGTTGATTTCATTTTATTGTTCATGAATCATGCTAAAGTGATTTACATGAATTTTTCTTAATCGACCTTTGCTTTAACCTTATGAGATTTCTACAGACTATCACCACTCACAGTAGTAGTATTGCTACCTCACAGTAGGTAAGGCTTAAATGCATTACCTAAGACAGCAGAGCAAATAAAAGTCAGAGGGCCCCAAAAAGCTGATCCTGAACCCTGCTGTATTAATTGTACTTTAGAGTAAGCAGAGCAACGGAGCAATGGAGCAATGTCTGGTTGAATACACTTTCTACCTTTCCTACTCATGTATCTCTTGTGACATTTAAGCAAAATAGTTCACATGAAGCAGTTAAATATAGATTATTGTGAAATATAAGGACATGTAAAAATAACCTCATTAATTGGATTTCCTTAGGGGAAGTAATTTTGTAAGTTCATAAGTCAATAAGTAATAAGTAAATAAATTTAGGCAGTGAAGTTGTTAAGTATATAAATGTATGTATGGAAAGGTAGTAGAAGTACCCAAATACTAAATAAGGCAATTATTTTTGAACATAGACAAGTTTCATAGACCATAATTTAATCACAATTCTCTTTTTGTAGCTGAGATACATATATAACCTTCTCATTCCCAGTATCTTCTCAGTGTTTGAGACTCACCTGGAGGTGACTCTGAAACAAGATAGGAGACCTCCTGGTACATTGCTTTTCCGCAAGAAAAGAAATCTATTCGGGAGGCCATGAAAAGATTTCTATAGATCATATCAAATTTCAAATTCTATAATATCAATCTTAAGTTATACTCATATTAAACTAAAATTTTCACAAGGGCTGTGATAAAGTGAATCTTTAGTATAATTAATTAATTATCAATTTTAAGTTTCCTTGGTAAACATAGATCTATTTAAATTGTATTTAATATAATAAAATTATATTGTATATCATGGTGTGATTTTACACATGAAAAATATAAAAACACTTTTGTTAGAGCTTTGTTGTATCATGTAAGGGTAAAGATGTCAACTGCTTTTTTTCTTTTTGATAGGCATGTCCACTTTTTTGGATGTTGCCTACAGTGTTTGCTTTTACACAAAAGTCTTTTTATTTTTGTTCCTTCTTCCTCTGTACAAATCACTTTTCAATGAGAAGTAGCCACTTGACCTTTGCTTAATATAACAAAGTTCAAAAATTTATGTTATCACTGACAACTGTTTTTGTTACAAACATGAACTTTTTGAAAATGGGGCTCATTCTCTGATGCATGTCTAAAGGCTAGAATGCTCTCCATGATGCTTTGAAAGTATTTAGCAAGTTATTGCTTTATTCAAATTGCTTGATATTTTCAATCAAATGTTTTTTCTGTGATGGAGATAAAGTTTCATGGGTAGAAAATAGAAAGAAGCCATAAATCTATCTGTTAAATGAAATATATGCATTTTAATATTAACTCATTATTGTGATTTGAATCCATTTTGTCATATTCTTCAACAATTTCCCTCAAATTGCGATGAAATGCCTTAAAAATCTTAAATACAAAAGAATGATATGGGCAAATCACTAAACCCTTTTAGAATCCCTTGGAAAAACATATTCACATTTCACTATCTCATGCTGATATCTTTATAACAGCTTAAATTTTTGTAGAGACACATTTTGTCTAAGAATTTTCACATAGCCTCCCATTTGATCCTCACAAGAAAGTCAGGCAATGGCAGAGCAGGTTCTGTTCTCTCTTTGACAGTGGAGAGAGCATATTTGCAAGGGATTTTTTCCCCCAAAGTCACAAAGCTAACAAGTTTAAGTGCACAGTCACAGTTCGCCTTACCTTACATCTGTGTGCTTATAGGCAAAACTCACAAAGCCTCTGGATTCTATAAGTACATATATTAGCTGTCAGTAGCTGCAAGTTCTTGAACAGAATTATTACATTTTTTAGGCAACTTCTTAATTGTAGCCTCTATATGTGTTGAATCATTTAAATCTCACAACTATACAGAGTTGATATTATGATCTGTAAATTACACGTGAGGAAATGATATGACACACTGATAGGTTCATCTCCATTGCCTCCTTTGTTAGCAACACTGTTCACAGGGTCAATAGGCAGAAGATGGTTGATTCTGCCATGACTTTGTGCATAATAATTGGTATAGTCCTACATGTCCTTTGAATGAAAAGTAGTATTTTTATGCTGTGGGAACCACACTGATTAAACTGATGTACAGTTTTTGCTGACCACTTAAAGTAATTCTTAATTATAGGGAGACTAGCACTAAAGAATGGCAATATATCACATAGAATGCAGTCACCTCCAGTGCTCTTGGTCATCAGGCTATGGTATTTTCCATTGGCTCAACATGCTTCAATTAAAACAAAGCAAAACACAAAATGAGTTTGTTGTTTGTCTGTGGATGAAGGAAATTCACTTGGGAAGTGGGTGCTGATGAATTATGGTTTATGATGCCACTCGTCTGTATTTCCTCAAGGATTCCAGGTGTTTTGTGTTGAGCATTTGTTATGCCAGAGGTGCCACCAACCATTTGTACTGGAAAGAAGATGAACTTTTGAATGCTGCTATTATTTATTTCAAGTAGAAAGGCAAACCATTTTCCCAGACGTAGAACTGTAGTTAACCTTACACTGTGTATTTTCTTGTAAAGAGATGAAACAATTCCAGAGAATGGCTAGGAAGGAACTTCTAGCAATTCTGACATCTGAATCTTTCAGTAGAAAAGTTGTTGAAGGCCATTATGCATCCATTAAATCAAGTACATTTTGTGAAATTTAGCAAGAGAACAAAGAATTTTCACCACTTATAATGTGAGAAACCTTTGTTTCAATTTGCTTCTCCTTTTGACTTTCTTATATCTTGATTAATGTTTCTGTTGTAACAGAATTGTGGAACTGAGCTACTGAATTCTGTCACGAACATTTAGTGTTCCAAAAAATACTTTCTGTTTCAGTTCTAAATAACAAAACATTTTTTTATATATTTTTTAAAGCATGGCAGAGTGGAGTGGTTCACAAACTTCAGTGTACACAAAAATCGCTGGAACTTATGATTACACAATTTGAATATGGCATCCTGGACCTTGCCCTCATGGTTTCTGAATCAGGTCTTCAGGTTGATGTCCAGAGACATTTGAACTCAAATGATTTCCATGCACTCATTATAAGAAGCTCACTAAATCAGTAGTCTTATAATTACATTGAAAGAAAAATTGTGTCGTTACTATCACAAAAAATATATTTTAATCAGCATAATGGTGAGCTAATGAGCTCCAAGTTCTCATTCCTAAACAGAAGAAGAAGAAGAAGAAGAAGAAGAAGAAGAAGAAGAAGAAGAAGAAGAAGAAGAAGAAGAAGAAGAACGAGAGGAGGAGGAGGAGGAAGAAGAAGAAGGAGAAGAAGAAGAATCTGATCCAACTTTGTTTCAGTGCTCTGGAAAACAGAAGTTTACAGTAACCAATTAAATACCCCAAATGGTAAAGTATCGTGCTATTCTTACTTGTAATCACTATACTCCATCCATAATACAATAGTGGTCTCTGTCTTGATCAGGCAGCAACCTGGTTCTTAGCCTCAACTCTCAACCTCCCCAAGCTAGAAAAAGAAGAGAAGACTTCCTTTTTAAATTATTTTGTACATTTGCTCGAATCTCTGGAAGACAACTGAAGGACTGAAATAAGACATACTTCTGTTAGGCATAAGTTGTAAGGCAGGTGAGAAAGTAGCAAGCAGTGCTTTTAAAAGCTACAAGAAGACCGACTACAAAAGCAGACAGGCTTAGGGGAGTTAATATATACGGAAAACTACAACAGACCATTTCAGGCTTGGAGGAGAACATGGGCTGAGATTATTTGGAAATTAACTCATTCAAAAACAGCCATATATGAACACTAAAAAAAGAAATTGTAGAAGATGTAAAAAGATGGAAAAATCTACCTTGTTCATGGATTGGTAGAATCAATATTGTTAAAATGTCAATTTTCCCTACAGTGATCTAGAGTATAAATGCAATCCCCATCAAAGTACCATCTTCATTCTTTACAGACCTAGAAAAAATAATTCTTCACTTTTTATGGAATCAGAAAAAACCTCTTACAGCCAAAGCAACCTTAAGCAAAAAGAACAAACTGGGAGGCATCAGTCTTCCAGACTTCAAGTTGTACTATAAAGCAATAATAATCAAATCAGCTTTTTATTGGCACAAGAACAGAACAATTGATCTTTGGAACACGACTGAGAATCCAAAGATGAAACCATCTGCATATAGTAACCTAATCTTTGATAAATCAGACAAAAATATACATTGGGGAAAGAATCTCTTTTCAATAAATGGTGCTGGGAAAACTGAATAGCTATATGCAGAAAAATGAAACTGGATCCCTACCTCTCACCTCTCACAAAAATACACTGAAGATGGTTAACAGACCTAAAGCTAAGGCAGGAAACCTTAAGAATTCTTTTTATGCATTAGTTTATGCATAAAAACTAATTATTAATTAGTTTTTAAACTAATTTTATTCTCCTTATCTGAATATTCATATGTGCAATATTTTCTTGATTATTTATACAATAATTCTTAACAGTATATAAAGACTACATATTTAGATATCATAACTAAAATTCAGTAAATATATGATCATTTGACTATTTTTTTACATAAATTACATGAAAATAATTGGCTTTCTTTTTTGGACCAAACACATACTAGTTTTATTTATTTATTTATTTATCTATCTATCTATTTATTTTTTCATTTATTTATTTTTAGACAGGATTTCACTCTGTTGCTCAGGCTGCAATGCAGTGAGTGGTGCCATCACAGCTCACTGCAACCTCAAATCCCTGGGCTATAGAGATTCTCCTGCCTCAGCCCCTTGAGTAGCTGAAATTGCAGGCACATACCACCATACTCAGCTTATTTATTTATTTATTTTAGAGATAAAGTCTCTATATTTTGCCCAGGCTGGTCACCAACTCCTGGCCTCAAGGGATCCTCCTGCCTCAGCTGCCCAATTTGCTGGGATTACAGGTATGAGTTACCAAACCGTGCTGGATGATTGATTCAAGTGTGAAGTTTGTGTTAGATAATTTTATATGGAATATACATTAATATTGTTAAAGAAAATGTGCGTATATTATTCTACACATTACAATGTTTATGAATTTTCTACTGATTACTTATTATACATATATCATGTGAACTGTGTTAATACTTTTTATATATTTATGATTACTGACCATAATAAACGCACATTTCTTTGCTTTTCATTTTGCAAGAATATGTTATTGTCTACTACAAATAATGTGGGCTTATTGCCTTATGCTGAAGGGCATCTGTTTTAGTAAGCCTTAATGTTTCATAGTGAGTTTTCGTGCTTTCCCTATCCACTTAAACACTATTAGCACACTTAGTAAGATTGCATTTGATCTGCCTAGATAATCCATAAATCTGGCAGTAATTTACAAGTTAATACCATTGTAATACACTTATGATCTTTGATGTCAAATATGGCTCATTAATATGACTATTGTGCCACTGGTGAAGTGTACACTTTATTAGAGTGAGTCATTTGTGCTTAAGCTTAATGATTAATATTGGTTTCAGCTGCTGTTGTCCATCACTTTTCTTCCCATCTTTGGTTTATTTAGGGAAAAAAAACAGACTTTATAAAACTAGTGCAAGATAACTTAAATCACTGAAACAAATTTAAAAAGGTATATATTACTTTGCTGAATTTTAATTGTGTGGCTTATAACGATTCGAGGATATATAGGGAATTAATTTATTGTTGGGTATTTTTTAGTATATGGAAATTACTTTCCCAGTATCTGTTATTGAGAATACCTATATTATGACTTTTTATTAAAATTACATATTTATTCTTAAAATTTATATTTCTCTCAGATTTATACCATAAAGGTCACAGGACTCCCATGGTTTCACAATCTGACACCTCCTAGCTTTTCAGCCTCATCACACCTACTTTCCTTGACACATCCCTTGCTCTTGCCATTCCAAATCACTTTCAATTCTTTAAGCATACTCTACCTTTCATAACACTTCATTTGGTCATGCTCAAATTTCCTTCTCAATAGATAAAGCACTCCTTTACAATCTGTCTGCTATAGTCTAAATACCACTTTCTCGCTGATCTCTTCCAGATCAACACATGCCTTCCCCTATCCTTTTCCAAGAAAATTAATTGAAATCCCACTGTTTAGAAATACTTTGTAACCATACAGATAATAAAATACCTATCACATCCCTTTATGTTGTTTTGTTTATATGTCTTTCTAACTACTAATAGCACAAAAACCCCTAAAGGGAAGACACCATGTTATACATAATAACATAATAAAGTTATAAAATATATAATAAAAATAGAGAAAATGTCTTATCAATATGTGTGTGCACATATGCATGTATATACCCAGGGTCTATCAAGGTAGTATTTCCTCAGTAATACTAAATTAAATATTCTCAGGTGGTCAACAAACAAAAACGTTGGAGACCAAAACTACGTCAATTTTATTACAATGTTTTCAGCAGTAATATGCAATCTTTATGCTGTGGATGTTTGCAGTTGAGGAATGCAAACTTCCTCCATGAGTAATGCAAGTCTTTCACTTGTAGAAATGTACAAGAAAGCAAAGAATGTATACGAGTCCTCATCTTATTAACTATAGTCATCAGATTACACAATAAATCTCTTGAATTTATTCCTCCTGTCAATGGAAGTTTTGTATTATTGAAAATTACTAAGAGAGTAGATTTTAAGAGCTCTTACCACAAAAAATTATAAATACGTAAGGTAATTCGTGTTAATTAGCTCAATTTAGCCACTCCACAATGTATACACATTTCAAGACATTGTGCTGTACACAATAAATATACATGACTTTCATTTTCCAATTAAAAATAATTTTTTAAAAAAGAGGAGACCTGTTGTTTTTGAGTATATTCTTGCAAATTTCCAAGTTTACTATGTTCCTTACGCTTTATTTTCAGAAGTACAAGCCCTGCCTGTTGAAATGAGAAGATAATAGAAATATTTTGTTTTATCTTTTCTGTAATCTTTTTAGTCAAATATGTGGTTTTGATTTCAAAATAATGGTTTTAATGGTTTCCTCTGTAGATGTTAAAAACACATCGAATTCTTCCTAAACATAAAGTCTTGCAAATATTTTTAGATAACTATTCATGTTCTCTAGTGTCGTTTTTCTCCAAATAAAATCTCCTCAGACTCTTCTCATATGTTTGTTTGGCATTCTGCATCATTACATATCATAATCATTCTACTCTGGATATGGTCCTGTGTCTCCAAGTACCTCTTAGAATGAAGTTCTCTGAACAAACATAAATGCAACATTTAAGCTCTTATCTGAATTGGTGTAGAAACGGTCCCGCTCTGCCAACTGCAACCTGTCCTCTACCCTCTGCCACTCTACTGAAGGTGGACCTGTTAACATCATTACCATGTAACGATTCACTTGAATATTCTTTTATTGTGTAATTTCATTTTTGTACATTTAAATTGTTAAACCATCTTGAAATCACATTGTTTTTTAATATATTTTCAAATGGTGAGTTAGTTGTTGTAATATCATTTTTCAAGAGTTCTATCTTGAACCAACCATTAACGTAACCTTTATCATGTAATATATTTATTTATATCATATTATATACCTATGTATTTGTGTATCTACATAAATACATTTTATTACAAATAAAGTGCTCCCACTTTCATAACCTGTTTAATTGCTCAAATTTCCATCTGATTATACAAATATTTATTATACACATCACTACCATCTTTTGCTGAAATATCTAATAAAATTAGAGTTTGATTCAGTACAGATAAAGTAGCTATGCTTTGCAATTCTAGAAGGCATTGGTGCCTAGAAGTCTGGACTACATACTGTCAGGACAAAGTTTTGTCCCACTGTTGCTTCTTCTATTTGTGGCTGTGTCCAAAGGGAAGTAATGCATGCAACATCATAGACTCCTAAAGGTTAATCTCTCCCCGCTTATTAAAATTTTTTTTTAATTTCCAGCATGTGTAGGCCAAGTTCATTCATCTCCCCATAATTTTTCCTGAGCAAACATCAGCCAACTTGTGGCATATGTTTCATATGATTATGATAAGAAGAAACAGTAAAATCTGGATGTAAACCAAATTGGAATCCTTGAAAATAAAAAGGTAGCATTTATAAGACATGCCTATAATATATTGAGAATAATTTAATATTTCATTATTATTATGACTCTTGTGAAAACCTAGTTTATCCATGACTACAAAAACACTCTTAGATTAGATTCAGGTATATAGCCCCCTTCCTACTCACATCCATATAGTTGGAGCAGAATAGAATAAAGATATTAAGATTAATATATGCAGCATGTTTTTAGTGTTAGAAGTAAATACTAGTTTTTATTATAAATATAAGATAGAGAGAATAAAACTAATTAGAAATATACAATTTTGATACAAGATAAATTGAATATTTGGATTTATTTTTGCTTCCCCAAAGACTCCAATAAAATGGGAATGAAGTGACAAAAAGAACAAAAATTACACAATCCAATTAAAAGAGCTCTGTATAACAGGTGCAAATCCAAAAATCAGTTGAGGAATTCAGGTATGGTATTTGTTCATGAAACCTTTTCTTTTCCTTTTTGTTCACTCAAAAGTTTACAATAAAAAAGTTTTAAGTTTATTTATTTGGTCAGTTCTAACTCATGCCACTGTGTACATGGCCATCTATATACTCAGAGTTTCCCTAGAGCAAAGACAATATTTTCTTTAATTTTACACTTCCTACTAGATGTGGCTCATCTAACTCCCCCATGGTATTAAAAGCTACTCTTGCAGAAAGCACAGGCATTTGCAATTTGAGACTAAGGAGAGAATGTTAATCACAATTAAATGTTGTATCTCAGTGTACTTTAAAATGTTCCTTCTTCATGACTTTATGAGATTATGAGATTAAGAAAAGAACTAATAGCTCATTCTTTTTTCAACAGAAATATTAAATATTATGTTTATTAAGAATTAAATCTAGTGGACCATTATAACATATTGCATAGTCTTCATCCTTTTTCTAATATCCAAAACAGAAAGTATATCCTTAAATATTTAACACCAAAAGTGTACTTGATTTTAAAGTATGATGGTCTTAATATTTTATTTCTTCTTGGTATTATATTTAAGATGGTGTATTTTCTTATCAGTCATGAAGTAGTTGATTAATGTAAGTACATACTAAACATTACTGTGGGCTTTTTTGTGAATATTTTTTTTATTGAAGTATACTTTACATATCATGCCTTTACTCCACTTTAAGCGTACAATTAAATTATTTTCAGTGAATTTACCGAGATGTACAGCTAATCACATAAATCAGTTTTTGAGGAATTCTTTTCCCCTATTGAGACGCCTAATTCCGCTCCCCAACTACTTTTCAAGAATGTCCCACCCCTCCACAGTGTCCACCACGTGGCTCAGACGTGGGTCTACCCCCTGTTTTTGTATTGACATACACTTTCCTTTTCCGTGAGATAAATGGCTAGCAGTAAAATTGCTAAGTTAAGAGTATTCTCATTTTGTT
>CAUYRT010103534.1:0-17884 GCA_963574885.1 Lepilemur ruficaudatus
TTAGCTGTCCAATTAATTTATTTCTATTTTTAGTAGAGATGGGGTCTCGCTCTTGCTCAGACTGGTCTCAAACTCCTCACCTCGACTGATTCACCCGCCTCGGCCTCCCAGAGTGCTAGGATTAGAGGTGTGAGCCACCGCATCCAGCCTCATTTGTTATTTTTAAATATTTAAATCACCTGGAGTTTATTCTGCATGGGGTCTGATGTAGGACTCCAACATCGTGTGTGTATGTACAATTATTTTTTTTCTGAATGGTAGGCAATCGTTCCAGCACCATTTATTGAATAATGTATACTTCCTCTACTTGTTTATGTGTGTTTTGAATGACAGTTGAATAGTGAGATTTGATATCAGAAGGACCTCCATAGGCCGGGCATGGTGGCTGACACCTGTAATCCTAGCACTCTGGGAGGCTGAGGTGGGAGGATCACTCCAGCTCAGGAGTTTGAGACCAGCCTGAGCAAAAGTGAGACCCCCATCTCTACTAAAAATTGAAAAAATTAGCTAGGCGTGGTGGCATGTGTCTGTAGTCCCAGCTACTGGGAAGGCTGAGGCAGGAGGATTGCTTGAGCCCAGGAGTTTGAGGTTGCTGTAAGCTAGGCTGACACCATGGCACTCTAGCCCAGGTGACAGAGCAAGACTCCATCTCAAAAAAAAAAAAAAAAAGCCCGAGAATTAAGGACCATCATGTAAAATAAATTAGGAGATTAATTAATGATGCCCTCTATTCTCCTCGCCCCACCCCAGTCTTAAACACAACTCTTTGTGTAAAACATTGGTCGAAGGTGGAGCCATAGGAGTCTTCTCTTTCTTTACTTCTCATGTTTTTGGGAGAGCAAGGTAATAGCTATAGTTGATTGACAAAACCCATCATAGGCACAGTGCTAAGCCACTTAAAAATGATCTCTTTTCAGCTTTGAGATGTAAAATTATCTCACTTAATACCCCTCTGCAGTAACACTGAGAATGTTATTGTCAACCCTAATGTACAGTCGAGGAAAGGAGTTTCCCAGAAATGAGACAATAACTTGCATTCAGCCGCCAGTACTAAAGATCCAGATCCAACTTCAAGGCTCTGTGACCCCAAAGCCCAAGCTCTAAACCCAACGATGGACAGGAGGATGTCGAGTTGGAATTTTGGAAGCTGGGAAGTCCAGCTTGGCAGATGGAAGAGATTACCTTCTGAAGGATTTAATTCTATTCATTTATAAAATAGTCAAGCTGGGAAGGACTTAGGAAGTCATCTCATCCAGCCTCCTGTATTGCCCAAGCTGACCACCCATTGGGTTCTCTGTGAGTCCTGGGCCCCCTAAGCCCGAGGCAGCGTCTGTCATCTCCCCTTGGCCTCAAGATTGAAGACCCGGAAGATGCAGGGGGAACATGCGTGGCGCTGTGCGGCCTGCATGATGAGAAAGACATTGTTTGGCCTGACGAAGCTTGCAAATCAGCAAAGGAGGGGATTCGAGCCCAAACAGCAAATACCAGGAATAAGAGGGTGAAAAAAACTTTAGGGTTTTTGGAGGACTTCATTCCTCAGGCCAGAATCAGAGAAAACTCCTTGGAGGAGGTTATGGGAGAGCTAGGTCTACAGGAGAGACCGCAGGAAGGGCATTCCAGGTGGAAGAGGCACACCTGGAAAGATTGCTACGAGTGACCGCTGACATTTACTGAGCTGTAACATACAGGTTCTACGCTAAACGCACTGTGAGTATTAACTCCTTTAAACTCCACATCAACGTTATAAGGCAACTACGGTAATTACCCCAGTCTCAGGGAATGGGAAATTAAGACATAAAGAATAAGTGACTCGTCCAAGGACATGTGACTGAGCAGTGTCAGTTCCAGAATGAGAATAAAGGCTGGAGTGACACCTGCATTCCAGTGTCTGAGGGGAGAATCTGGGGGTCAGTGACGGGGCCGAGAATGTAGAAGGAGAGAGTAAGAGATAAGATTCTCTCTCTCTTTTTTTTTTAAGAGATAGTTTCTCCCTCTGGCTCTGTCACCCAGGCTGCAGTGCAGTGGCATGATTATAGCTTACTGCAGCCTCCGACTCCTAGGCTCAAGGGATCCTCCTGCCTCAGCCTCCTGAGTAGCTGAGACTACAGGCATGTGGCACCACTCTCCGCTAATTTTTTTCATTTTTTGTAGAGATGGGTTCTTGCTATGTTGTCCAGGCTGGTCTTGAACTCCTGGCCTCAAGCAATTCTCTCACCTCAACCTCCCAACGTGCTGGGATTACAGACATGAGCCACTGTGCCTAGCCCGGGAGTTAGTGTTTAATGGGGTTGAAGTTTCAGTTGGAGAAAATGAAAAAGTTCTGGAGATGACGATAGCACAACAATGAATGTACTTAACACCACTGAACTGCGCACTTAAAAATGATTAAAATGGTAAATTTCATGTTATACGTATTTTAGCACAATTTTTAAAATTCAAATAAAGGAGGTGGGCAAATGAGAGCTCTCCTGCTCCCAGAGATCTCCCCGGCTAGTCACAAAGCCCCGTGGTAGGAGATCTGGGTTGTGCAGGCAGCTGCGGATGTCTCAGACTGGCCCCTCTCCAGCCCCAAGGGCAGAGGGCTCTCTGGAGACAGTGAGTCCCTTCCAGAGGGGAGGCCTTCAGCCTCGGCACTACCATCCCAGAATGTGCCCTGACCCTCACTGGGAAGTCCCTTCAGACACAGCCTGTGGACCTGCGGGTCCCAACCTCCCTGCCCTTGCCACCCAGTTAACTGCCAGCTGCTCAGCTGGAATTCGCTTCTTCCATGAAGTGAGCTTTGGCCATAACAAATGAATGTCATGGGCACAGCACTCCCCAGATGACCCACTGCTGCTCCTGAATTTCCACCCCAGGTAACAGCCCTAGTCCCTGTTATTATTCTCTCCTCTTTTCCTCCTACCTTCCTTCTGGAACTCTCAAATCCAACTTGGCCTTTTGTTACCCATCTCCAGTGCCCAAGACAGGGAGGACCTCAGGGGTGTCCTGGGGCAGGATTCTGATGCCACTGTCTACCACCTCAGGCCAGTCACAGGACCTCTGCAGGTGGGAGCTAGGTAGAGCTAACTATGACATGCCCTAAAGCATCAGGGCCGAGATATGCAAAGCTGAAAAGAGATGGGAGGGCTGTCTCAAACAAAGCTAAACTTCATTCAGGATTAATGCATCTAAAGAAGGAATGTGCCCACCAGGAGTGGCCGGGGGCAGGAGTCACAGAGAAAGCAGAGTTATTCATTCCTTTATTTAACAAATAGCTGCTAAACTCTCATCCTGTGCCTGGCACTGTTCTAGATATGAGGATACAGAGCGGATAAAACAGACAGGCCCCTGCTCTTGTGTGGCATGTATTCTAGGGAGGAAGTCAGACAATATGAAAGATAATTAAGTAAAATAAGGTGTACCTCAGACGGGGACAAGTGACATGGAGAAAACAGAGCCGTCAAGGGAAACAGAGAATTTCAGGTTTGGGAAGGGGACATTGCAATTTTTTTTTTTTTTTTGAGCAGAGTCTCACTCTGTTGCCCGGGCTAGAGTGCAGTGGTGTCAGCCCAGCTCACAGCAACCTCAAACTCCTGGGCTCAAGCAATCCTCCTGCCTCAGCCTCCCGAGTAGCTGGGACTACAGGCATGCACCACCATGCCCGGATAATTTTTTCTATACATTTTTAGCTGTCCAAGTAAGGAAATTGCAATTTTTAAAAGGCTACTTATAAGAGAGGCTGAGGTGAAAGGATCGCTTGAGGCCAGGAGTTCAAGGTTGTAGTGAGCTAGGATCACACCTCTGAATAGCCGCTGCACTCCAGCCTGGGCAACATAGCAAGACCGCATCTCTGGAAAAAAAAAAAAAAAAAAACAAGAAAGGGAGAAAAAAAGGCTAGCTATGGTGGGAAGTTGGTACTGAGCCAAGGCTTGAAGTTGAGAGAGTTTGCCTTTTGGGTGTCTGGTGAAGAGTGTTCTAGGGAGAGGAAACTGCAAATGTAAAAGGCCTGGAGTGGGAGGATGACTGGAGCCTTGGAGGAGCAGTGAAGAAGCCAGCACTGGAAGGGAACTTGCAAGTGGGGAGGAGGAGGAGAGGTCAGAAAGGAAACAGGGAGCTAGCTGGGCTAGGGCCTGGCAGATCACCTCAAGGCCTTGTTAGGACATAGAGAAGATCCCACTACTGTTCGGGGGAGAGGGTCTTCACCACTGGATTTCAAGTCTTCCCTTCCCAGAGTAGGATGGATGCAGCAGACTGCCTGGGGCTGATGCCTCTGAACAGGGAAGGTGACCTTTCAGTCACACTCTGGCTTCCCATGGACAGGTCTTCTGGAGGGAGAAAATGCTGGCAACCTGGTATCCTTCTCACTGTGACATTTCTACTGCTCACTGTAAATCCATATATAATATAATCTATGACACAATATAAACCAGGCTGATATATCACAATATAAATATCCATATCTCAGAGCCCAGTAATGCACTTCCAGTCCAAAGAGTTGAGGCGGCCCTGGTCAGGGGAACCGATCCAGTGTCTGAACATGCCAGGCCCCTGGAGTAGACCCCGAGGCCATCGTGCCCTCTGCACAGCTGTGCCACTTGGTGCGGCCCTTGGCAGCCAGTTCACTGTCCTCCCATCCTTCCTTCAGTGCTATTCTGATCTTACCATTCAACTTTTGATCCAAACCCTGTACCTTTCCCAGCCTCAGCTTACTCAACTGTAAACTGGGCGTGATGCTGCCCACCTCCAAGAGCAGCTGTGGAAGCAGGTGACATAGACTGCTCAGCCGCCAGCAAGGCTCAGCATTTCCCTTCTCGCCCCTGCCTGCCTGTTGCAGACCCTCCTCCCTGCGTTGTTGGGCCAATCCCAGGCTCCAGCGCTCATCCTCTGCCCATCTGTACCACCGCAGGTAGGCAGAGAGATACCGTTCTGAAACACGGGTCCCTCCCTGAGTGAAACAAGCTCCTCAGCATGTACACAAAAATCTGTTGCTCTCCACCACTGACCTATAAACAGAGGATTCATCCTTTCCCCAGTGGCATGTGTGTTCTTCCTTTGTACATCTCCCTCTGGTGAGGATTCCCCCCAGTTCTCTGCCTGGCGGGCTGCCTTGCATCCTGCAAGTTCTAGGCTCAAATGCCACTTCCCCTTAAAGGCTTCCCAGGCTCCACCTGCCTGATCAGCTCTCTCCTGTCTGCCCACAGCATCCTAGGCTCTGCCGTGTTGTAGCACTTGTTGCAATACTGTATTCTCCCCTCAAACGAGGTTTCCTTTTCTATAGTCTCAGTGACCTGCACTCAACTGCGGTTTGAAAACGATGAATAGAATATTCGAGAAATAAACAATTTATAAGTTTTAAATTGCATGCTGCTCTGAATAGCATGATGAAATCTTTCACTGTCCTGCTCCATTTCGGCCGGGACAAGTGAATCCAGCAGATCCATGCCGTCTATACTGGCCCCGTTAGTCACACAGTGGCCCTCACGGTTATCAGATCGACTGTTGTGGTATCGCGGTACTTGTGTTCAAGGAAACCTTATTTCACTTAAAAATGTCCTCAAAGCACAAGAGTCATGGTGCTGACAATTTGAGTATGTCAAAGAGAAGCCTTAAGATGCCTCCTGTAAGTGAAAAGGTAAACGTTCTGTTTAAGGCCAGGTGCAGTGGCTCACACCTGTAATCCTGGCACTTTGGGAGGCTGAGGCAGGAGGATCGCTTGAGCCCAGGAGTTTGAGAGCAGCCTGCGTGACATACGGAGACCCTGTTTCTATTTATGTAAAAAATGTGTTAAAAGTTCTCTATTCAATAAAGAAAGAAAAATAATTGTGTGCTGAGGTTGCTTAAGATCTACAGTAAGAACAAATTTTCTACTTGTGAAATTGTGAAGAAGGAAAAAGAAATTCATACATAGGTTCAGTGCTATTTGCATTTTCAGGCAACCATTGGGGGTCATAGAACGTATCCCCTGCTGATAAGAGAGGACTATTGTACTGTTTTTTACTAATTTAGTTTTATTTCCCCTACTAAATGTGAGTACCTTGAGGAAAAAGAAGGATCATCTTCGCATATATTTCATTAAATTCAGTCTGCAAACAAATTTTAATGAACTAATTAATTTTATTGACAAATAAAAATTATGTGTGTTTATTGTACACAATATGATGTTTTGAACTACGTATACATTGTGGAATGGCTAAATCAAGCTAATTAACCCAGGCCACTACCTAACATCCTTGTCATTTTTTGTGGAAAGAACACTTAAAATCTACCCTCTTACTGATTTTCAAAACACAATATATTGTTATTAACTGCAGTCATCATGTTGTATTGTATGACAGCAAATTGTTAGAGTCGTCATTATTTTATGTCCCAGTAAGAAAGAAAAAAATGCTGCCAATTACCACCGTGACACATTGCCTTCTTATCCCTTGGAGTTTTTATTTTCTATTTAGTGAAAGAGCTCTTCTGAACTTAGAAGTAGATTTTGATTATCATTTTCACTCTTGTGCATATTATGTATATTTATAAACAAAAGCAATTGAGTAAGGCATTAACTCATTGTGACTAGCACCTGCCCAATAGCGACTGTAAGAGCTGTTGATTGTAATGTCCACCCACGTTTAAGGATGTTAAATTATAAGAGGGAAAAACATTTGTCCTAAACTCAAGGAAATACAGACTGTGCTTTCTCCTAGAGTGGTGTCTGGCATATAGTAGATGCTCAGTAAATGTTGCTCTTGGTTTGTGACATGCCCCAGGCTGACCTAAAGTGAGAGTGGCCATTTCTATATTTCCCTGGACTTCTCCTATGTGTCTGAAAGTTCCAGAATGACAGGTTGACAGCAAGGTCATGCTGTAGGAGGTCACTCATGCTGTAGAAGGAACAGGGTGTTGTCAGGCAGATAGGAGGGAGATGGGAAGTGCTTCTAATCCCCTGATGTTCAGCAGGGAGCTTCAGAGCACAAAACCTTGGCCCACAGAAGTGTGTTTTTATTTATGGGTAAACTTTTGGGCCCCATGTCCAAAAACAGCAATGAATATTGTGCTCTGTGCTCTGTCTCCAGCTGCCCCATGGTCCCTCAGATGGAAAAGGAACTCTATTTTTCGAAGAGAGAGAGAGAGAAAGAAAGGGAGACAGTTATGACCTAAGGAAAGTAATTATGTGTTCAGGCCAGAAATGCCCCACTGTGTCTCCATGTGAATGTAATTTTGTTTGAACAAGTTGAACTAAATTTAATTTGGCTGATCTTGAATTTGCAAAACACACACACACACGCACACACAGATCTTCACCTGAGGGGGAAAAGAAAGACCTTATTGCTGGTGTTGTATTTTAAGTTCAGATAAATTTAGGAGGCCATCTCAAGCCCTGACATTTGGCTACCCTGAGCCTCACCCTGTGCCCAGGGGGGTGTGTCAAAACTGGGGCAGGTTCTGGTCAGCCAAGATGCTGGACATCACACAGAATAGAAGAGGCAAGAGAAGGAGGCCCGGGTATGTCCTAGAAAGAGCCCTGGATTCATAGGCAGGGAGACCAGGAGCCTGCTGAGTGACCTTGGCAAGTCACTTAACCTCTCCAAGCTTCATGTGAAACCCTCCCTATGGGCATGGGTGACAGTGAACATAGGTAACAACCCAGGTGGCAGGGGAACTGCAACAGGGTTACTGCAACCTGTTCCTGGGGGCCCCAACAGTGCCCAAAGTTAACCCTTTAGTGGCTGGATTTTAAGGAGGACCAGGGGACTCCAGGGGAGGAGCCAGTGTGGTGGGGGCCACTCAGTGGTCTCAGGACAATGCTTATTTACTTACCAACTACTCCAATATTGATATAAGATCACAACAGCAGCACAACTTTTACCAGTGTGTGTCACATGAACAGTACGTTGCCTATGGGCTTTCTGCGAAGATCAATGAGGTCATGCGGATGAATGAATGAGTGAGTAAATGAGTGAAGGGGCATCTTGGACACTGCTCATGAGTCAAGAATGCTCTCATCTAGGAAATAGGTTACTGAACATCCATGTGGTGCCTGCTTTCATGCCAGATGCTGAGGATGAAGTCTTCTTCCTCGGGGCAGGAAGTCACAGGCTATCACTGTGCCTAAAGGAGCAATAAATGGGCCTCACGGATGTATACATGAGGGCCAGTCTTGTTAGAGCTGAATGCTGCCGTGGGGACACCAAGGGACAGGCAGCGACAGGTTATTTGCGCACTACAATAATCCCTCTGCCAGCAGTGTGGATAAGGGTCTCCAGGGGCTGAGAGGGGAGGCAGGGAGGCTGTTTAGGGAATATTGCAAATAATCCAAGTTAATGATGATGAAACAAAGAAAAATCAACTGGTAGAATAAATTAAAAATATATAGTGCTGTTGGTTTTATTTTTTTAAGTGGAAGTATGACAGAAAGAGAAGGAAGGACAAAACTAGGTCAGCGGACATAGGGCTGGAAAGAAAGTGGCATATTTAAGAAATACTTAGAAAGTCAGGTCAGTAGGACTGGGAGACTGCTGAAATAAGAGGGCTAACCAGTCAGCAAGGGGAGCTGCCAGGTTTCTGGGTTGAGCAACCCAGGGGTGACAGTGTTACCATGATGAGAACCCAAGGGACAAGAGCAGGTTTGGGGCAAAGATATTAAGAACATGAGCCTCTAGGACATCCAGTTCCTGAGGCTCCCCCACCAACCCCCCCTCAAAAAAAGATGTTTGCTATAAAAGAACAGAAACAGAAAGAAAAGAACAACAACTGACCAATCGTGGACCATGGACAAATCAGTTAACCTCTCCGGCCCTCGACTTCCTTGAAATGCTCCAGCCAAGAGTTCCAAATGGGAATAAATGGTCTGTTAGCCATCTTGTTCTTCCATTTCCACCACCTCTTCTTTGGTCTCCACTTATGTGATTCAGAGACTGATGCAAAACATATTTCTTCTCATTTTTATACTCTGGAATATAAAACTGAAAGACAGAGAGAGAAACAAGAGATACTGAATTCTTTCTACAAGCAATACAATAAGGTTAAATAACACGGGGTTTGAATTGTTCTCTGTGAGACAGCTCGATTCAATAGCTCGGTGAGCGAGCTCTGCCGTGGCCCTCTGTGCTCCTCTGCGAGGGCAACGCGATCCGCGCGTTCTCAAGGGCAACCCGCTAACCGCTCTGCAGCCGTCACTCTCCTTCACGAGGCTCCTTCCATTCAGACCCCATTTTCTTATACACAATTCATTTTATTAAACGGCTGCAGCTGCAATTAAGAGTGGGAGAATCCAGGCATGTTTTTGGGTTCGAGATGTGTCCTGTGTGATTTTTCAAATACTTTGGGTTTGGCAAAAGCCAAGACACATTCTGTTAAGTTCTTTTTCCTCTTCGTTTTTAAGCCCGTGTGTATTCAAGAGAAATGTGGTCCATCTGATTCTCATTCATTTTCGCTTAACTCAACAAAAAGTTGTCTCAGAAGAGCTAGAAAATGTCCAAGCAGCAAATCCAGCCTCTTTAATGGAAGCCTTATTAGAATCTCTTTCTCTCAACCCCAGACAGATTGACATTCTCCAAACAGGCCAAGCGTTTTCATTTCCCTATCTTTGCACTTGCTACCTAAACCTGGAATGCGCTTGCCCTTAGCCCTGGTCTCTGCCTATTGACTGACTCCTTCAAGCCCAGCCCAAAGAGTTTCTCTTTTGCAAAGGCTTTCTCATTGCCCAACTTGCAAATACAGTCAGCCCTCTGGCCCTCCACAGTTCTGCATTTAAGCTGATGGAATATATTGGAGTGGGGGATAAAAAATAACAACCCGACAATAAAAAATAAAATAAATAAAAAACAATGCAGTGTAACAACTACATAGAATTTGCATTGTTATTAGGTAACAGAAGTAATCTAGAGATGGTTTAAAGTATACAAGAAGATGTTCATAGGTTATATGTAAATGTTACACACCATGTTACATAAGGGACTTGGGCAGTGTGGATTTTGGTATCCAAGGGTCTTGAAGCCAATCCTCCACAGATACGGCGGGATGACTGTAATTGCAGGATCCTCGGAGATCCTGCTGTATTTCACTTGTTGTGCTACCTCTGACTAGCCCTGGCTTCCATTCTGCTTTGTGTTACAGTCAGTTGTTGAACCAGGTTAGCCAGACCCTCATTGACGTCTGCTTCAGTGCTAAACCCTTGACCTTAATTAAAGGCCTTCACAAGAAATGGCAGGCAAAAAAATTGGCATTTGTGGTAAAGTTGTTGCCAAAAACATTAATTATTGTGTCTATCAATGTCCCTGTGTACGCTTCCAGGTGAGAAGTGAACTTGAGGTTTAAGGACGAAAATAACAATGGACTTCTTCCTCTCTGATAATGAGAGCCATGGAACTTAGCTTATTCCCTTTTTGTCTTGGCTACCAGGAAGCCAAGAGGCAGATTTGATGTTCAATCATAGCAACTATATCACATGCTAGTTTCCTTCCTTTTTTTTTTTTTTTAAATCAACTTGGCTTTCCATTTCTATATTATTAACTTTATACAGGAAAAGAAAACATTCTTCACTGTGAGTCACTTCAAAGTGTTTGTTGAGTGGCAGAGTGAAGTAAAAGATAAAAATGGTAAGCTATTCATGATGGTTTCTTCTGTAGAACAGGTCTAGTATTTGCAAGAAAGAGGAAAAGGTTTTGCTTTTCATCTTAAACATTTCATAAACTGTTTGAATCTTTCACCATGTGTATGTGTTAGCTAATACAAAATTAATTTTTAAACTTAAAATAATTACTTAATTTTTTAAATGTAATCATTTACAAGTTTGACACCCCCAGGAGTTACAAGCTTCTTGATAGCACAGCTTATACCATTCATATTCTTCCCCAAATCTCCCATCATGTGGCAGAGCACCTTCTACCTAACTGGCATTTAGCAAATGTCTGTTCATCCAAGTGAACACAATTAGAAGCCAAGGAGAGAGTTCCAGGCTATAGATCACATAGTCCTAGATTCAAAGCCCAGCTTACAGCACTGAGAGGATCTACTTTTAAACCTGTAAAATAGGGCTTTATCCATTACTGTTTTAGGGTTGTCTTTTTTTGTGTGTGTGAGACAGAGTCTCACTCTGTTGCCCCCGCTAGAGTACCGTGGCGTCAGCCTAGCTCACAGCAACCTCAAACTCCTGGGCTCAAGCAATCCTCCTGCCTCAGCCTCCCGGGTAGCCAGGACTACAGGCATGCGCCACCATGCTCCAAGCAGAATCAATCCTTTCATTTTCTGGGCTTCTGTGCCAACTTGTGCACCCCTCTTGCTATTATCACACTTGGCACCTTGTATTATAATTTCTTTTAGGGCTTGTCTCGTAGGCAACACCTTATTTATCTCTTGCCCTGAGTCCGTAGCCAAGGACATTAAATGATTTTTAAAAAATCATTGCGATCATGCTAGATTTAGAAATATAGGGGCATAAACACTTGTCTTAATCATTTATTGGTGCTCAGAAGTCAAGAAGAGAACATGACTTTCCTCTTCTCAATACTCTCTTTGTGCACCTCAACTAGGCCAGCTCTCCTTAGGGTAAGCTTTGCTACACTGCATCCTCCCTCATAGCAGTGATTGCAGTTTGTTTTTATTTGGGGCATTATTTGATTAATATGTTTCTCCTGGCAATAGACTGTAAACTCGCTGTGAGCAGAGTTCACTTCTATCTTTGTTCACCATTGGTGTTCTCAATGCCCAGGCAGACAAAGCTGATACTCCCAAATATCAGCTGTGTGAATGGTGGAATGAATTTTCCTCCCTAGACACACACACACACACACACACACACACAAACACACCAGTTGGTCCTCCAGCTCTTACACTGTTGTATAGCTCAATGAGGGGGCAGATGGCTGATGCAGAGACCAGGGTAAACTCTCTTGTTTGTTTTCCAGGCAGATTACAGTGGAAACACGACTCTGGCCAACTAGAAGGGGAGAAACTCAAAACGGTAAACGAAGCACTCCCATTTGCAGGGCTCTCTGAAGGCTTGACAAACAATGCAGAGCCAAAATAAATTTGTAAAAAGTATACCCCGGCAAAGGAGTATTGACCGTGTCTTTTCAAGAATTTTCCCAGCCATTAAGAGGAAAACCTTTAAGGACTGAAACGTTAAGAAGACTGAGGGAACCAGGGAATATATTATATATACTGACAGCTTCTTAGAACTGGGAGAACACAGAAAGAAAGAAGAAAGAATCAGGGTTATACTAAAATGAAGGCAAAGGCACTTTAAGAACTGCTTTTGTCTAGGCAAGGAACAGATTTTTTTAAAAGGATCAAAGCTACTTTATGAGCTGGATTTTCAGCAGAGTTGCAAGGAGAGTTAAAAAGATGGAATGGGCTGGGCGTGGTGGCTCACGTCTGTTATCTTAGCACTTTGGGAGGCTGAGGTGGGAGGATCATTTGAGCCCCAGGAGTTCTAGGCTGCAGTGAGCTGTGATTGAGCCACTGCACTTTAGCCTGGGTGACAGAGAGAGACACTGTCTAAAAAAAAAAAAAAAAAAAAAAAAAACAAATAAAAATCAAACAAACAAAAACCCCAAAAGCCAGAGCCTCTCAGCCTTGAGAGCCAGCGAGTCCACTGATCTTTTCATTTCTTATGGGAGAATATCTAGGCTGAGGCCTTCCATCCAAAGTTAAGAACTAATCTGACCTTCCAGATGAATCCTGACACTTTTTTTTTTTTTTTTTTTTTTGAGACAGAGTCGTCTCACTGTGTTGCCCGGGCTAGAGTGCCATGGTGTCAGCCTGGATCATAGCAACCTCAAACTCCTGGGCTCAAGCGATCCTTCTGCCTCAGCCTCCCGAGTAGCTGGGACTACAGGCATGCGCCACTATGCCTGGCTAATTTTTCTATATGTTTTTAGTTGGCCAATTAATTTCTTTTTATTTTTAGTAGAGATGGGGTCTCGCTCTTGCTCAGGCTGGTTTCAAACTCCTGACCTTGAGCAATCCTCCCGCCTCAGCCTCCCAGAGTGCTAGAATTGCAGGCGTGAGCCACCATGCCCGGCCGAATCCTGACATTTTTGCACCACAAAGGACTTGTTTCTCTCCCTCCTTCAAGTTACAGATAAAGAGCCCTACATGCAGACAAAGCAGATGACAGACCCCAGCTCACGAGCCCAGGGTAGAGCCTAGGCCTTCCAACTCCGCAACCAAACCCTATCCCTGCCCAGCCTGCTCTTAGCTAGACCAGACCAAACATCAAGTCTCTGCCTCCCCCAGCCAGCATGCCAAGCAAATCCAAATGGCTGCAAGCTTTGCAGTCAGATCAGCTGTTTTCACTCTACACACACTGTACTCTCGTTTGTGGTCTATTATCTCTTAGTGGATTTTCTATCCCTGCAGGCATTCTTGAGGCATCTGCAAATAGTACCTACTTTGAAAACAAGCAGTGAGTCTCTTGGTACTATCTTTTCTTAAATATTAACTGGTTTCCAGGCAACCTAAACTGATCATGTCACAGTGGTCTTGAATACCAAGACAAGAGTTATCTGGCCGGCCCTCCAAGCTCCTTGAGGCCAGGAACGAAGTCTCATTCATCTGCGGGACCCCACTGCCCAGGCTAGCATCCGGCTCACAGTAGGACAGCAAAGTGAGAGGCTGTTCGAAAATCACTCAGAATTTGAAACTGAAGCCAGAGAGAACGGGATAGAATTCTTAGAAGCTTACAAAGTTACCTAACCTCTATGGGCCTCAATAGTCTCGCCTATAAAACAATACAAGTACTGACCACCGTATAGAATTGCTCTGGGGACAGAATGAGACAACAATGCGGATGGAGCACCTGGCAAAGGAAACGCTCCTTCAGTTGTGGCCCTTATAATGACCACATCCTCCATCAATGTTGATGTAATGAAAGGATAAAGTCACATTTGAGTCGGTTCTTTTCTGTGAGACAGAGAAATAAAGCAAAAGGAACAAGTGTGATCGCCCGGCCCGAGTGGTCAGTGTTTCCTTTGCTGTTTGTTGTCAGTGCTTAGAGGCTCGTTTTAAAGCTGGCCCTGTCTCATCCCCACTTCTGCTTCACATCCCAGTGAAGTCATAGCGCTGGGTTCGCTCTGTCTGTCTATTGACACAGAGAGCCTGTGAGTCACAAATTCAACAGGATGACTTTGCTGCAGTGTGATTGACTGGAAAATGTTCCCTCATCTGAATTTTTTTTTTCAAGCAAATGGACATGCTTATGTTTGCAGCATGAAGTGCAGACTTTTTATTTATTTGAGGACAGTCTCTCGACATTCGGGTTGGCCAAAGGAGGGCTCATGACATTCCCGTTTTGCCTTATGAAATGACATATATTACCCCCCCTCGCTCTCTTTTCCTGCTATTATATCTAAAGCAAACAGTCCCAACACAATAGTTAGATTGCACTTGAATTTGGTGTTTACTTGACATTTACACACTGGCCGTGCTGGACAGCTCACTCATTCCAGAACAGGGGCTCCGCCAGCAGGATTGTGTTCTACTTGTGCTCAGCCCTGAGCAACACGAGACCCTGAGACAACAAAGCAGCGTCTTGAGAAGGTGCTTATGCTGACTCTTGCGTCTGAATTACTCTTACATCTGAATTAGCGTAGGTTAGGGGAGGGGAGGGTACCAGACTGTCTTCAGTCTTGCTAGGGAATCTCTCTCTTACCCTCTCAGGGCAGCCTGGTCATACTGATACCACTCTCCCTCCCTTTAAATCCAACTTGCACACTGCCCAGTGCTACATGTCCTCTGGACTGGCTGTAGATTACTAATTTGATCAACTTCATCTCTAGTTTTTCCATTTCTTCCCCTGTATCATGGCATTAATAATACCTACTTTACAGGATTATGATGGGCCTGACATGTGCAAAGGACATAGGACAGTTTCAGGCTTTTGAAAGGTGCTCTGAAAATGTTGGACGTCATCCCCTTCCCGAGGTCCACGCTTCTGGGTTTAGATGGGAAAGGGGCTCATAGAACTGCAGGTTCAGGGGTTCCTGTATCAGTGCTGTTTGATGCAAGGAAGGAGACCTGGACTTGGCTGGGAGTCAGGACACGTGTTTTCTCATCCTGGCTCTGCCAATGTGTGGCATTGGCAAGTTCCCTCTGCTGCCTAGGCCTCTGTCCTTATTTGCAAAGTGGGGGCCTCACATGATGTTCTAACACTGTATAATTTCCATGTCTTCAGAATTTGGAGGAAATCCACACTAACTGCCATAAAAGTTTGACTAGCCCAAAAGCAGATATATGTAGATGCCAATATTTGAAATAAGTAATAAAAGAATAAAAACAAGATTATAATGTAGGGAAACCAACACCTTGATACCATACTGATGAGAATGTAAACTGACATAAGTTTTTTGAGGAACAATTTTAAATGGTTGAAATTTATTGTAAATCAGTTTCTATAGCTGGGCGTGGTGGCTCATGTCTGTAATCCCAGCAATTTGTGAGGCTGAGGCTGGAGGATCACTTGAGCCCAGGAGTTCAAGATCAGCCTGGCAAATATAGAAAGCCTAGTCTCTAAAAAAATTTTTTTAATTAAAATTTTTATAAATTGAGCCAAAGGAAGTAAGTGACTATGTCTAAAGGTACACATGGCAATTTTATAATAACGATAAATTGGAAATAATCTAAATGTCCATCAAAAGGGAATTGGCTAAATACCAAAATTAGGAAACACTGTGTTGTATTTAAAAATATAAAGTATATCTGTGTATTACCATGAATAGATATGTGATATACCTGCTGTGAAAGCAAATTTACAAAGCTGTGTGCAAATGATAATCTATGTTTTAAAAATAAATTTTATCTGAGCAAGAGCAACACCCCCTTTCTACAAAAGATACAAAAATTAACTGGGCAAAGTGGCGTGCACCTGTAGTGCCAGCTACTCAGGAGGTTGAGGCAGGAGGATCACTTGAGCCCAGGAGTTTGAGGTTGTTGTGAGCTATGGTGATACCACTGCACTCTAGCCCAGGCAACAGACAGAGCAAAACTTTGTCTCAAAAAATAAAATAAAATTTAATTTAATATTTTCATACATGCATAAAAACTGAATATGTATATACCAAGTTTAATCATGGTCATATCTGGAGAGGTATGATCTGGAGTTTTTTAACTTAAATACACATTTAAAAAATAAGTAGAATAAAACACACATTTATCAATTTATTTTTAAAAAATTAAGCATGCATTAATTTTTGAAACCAGAAAAAGATTTACTTTGAAAAATTAAGCATGCATTAATTTTTGAAACCAGAAAAAGATTTACCTTTAAAAAATAAGATATGCTGGGTGTGGTGGCTCATGCCTGTAATCCTAGCACTCCGGGAGGCCAAGACAAGAGGATCACTTGAGATCAGGAGTTGGAGACCAGCCTGAGCAAGAGTGAGACCCTGTCTCTACTAAAAATAGAAAGAAATTAACGAGACAACTAAAAATATATAGAAAAAAATTAGCCAGGCATGGTGGTGCATGCCTGTAGTCCCAGGTACTCGGGAGGCTGAGGCAGAAGGATCGCTTGAGCCCAGGAGTTTGAGGTTGCTGTGAGCTAGGCTGACTCCATGGCACTCTAGCCCAGGCAACAGAGTAAGACTCTGTCTCAAAAATAGAATAAAATAACAAAATAAGAGGAGGAAGAGATTTTTGATTAAGCATGGTTTTACAAACAAATATGCTTTCTGATGTTCCCTTTTGAAACCCCATTAAAATGACAGTAAAGGAATCGAAGACGCAAAACCCACCAAGACGAAGTGGGAGCTATACATGAAGCAAACAGACAAATGACTCCACACCTGCATCTGAGTCCATAGAAAAAAGCAGACTGATGTCCAGGTGCAGGACCCCTGAAAGACTCGGGAAGTAGTGACACCCAGCAACTCAGAAAGTGGGGTGCATCTGAGGATGAAAACAAGAGCACTGACTGAAAACGAAGTGGTTAGAAAAATCCATCCATCCATCCGCCTACACAGCAGTTTGGTCCCAAGATTCCTCCCCAGCCCCTGCCCCTGAGTGACTGCTGACCCCCAGCCTGGACATCGGGTTTGAAGTTTACTCTCTGGAGAACAAGATCCAGGGACTCTGGACTCAGGGAAGCCAGGCACAGTTGAGGACAAGGGGAAACAGGGACAAAAGAACAGGCTGCTTACAGAGCAGTCAAACCACAGGCCCCTTCGTTCCCTGTATGAGCTCCAGTGACACCGCTGCCTCCCCTACTTAGCTGCGCAACCCTGGGCTAGATACTTGACCACTCTACACTGCAGTTTTTTAAAACTGCAAAATGGGGTTCATTTATTAAAAATTACCTATTATGTGCCAGCAAACTGCATTACATTCTGGAATAAGAGTAAGACATACAACTATATCAATTTTAAAAAATACAAAAAAGAGGAGAGTAAGTTGGGCAGGTCTCTGCCCCCTTGAGGCCTGTATTCTACTGCATCAATGGCAGAGCCAACCTCAGAGGGGTGAGGTGAGGACAAATCATTTAATGAATATAGGGTGCTTAGTGCAGTACCTGGCACAGCGTCTGATAGTAGTGATGTTAATTATTAATTTGAAGGTCTCTGCTTCCTCTGATTCCTGGAGGCAGAACAGAGCAGATCCTTCCAGCATCCTAGGAAAGACAAAGTCAGAACTTCACCAACCATTGTCACGAGTATAAAATGCTTCATTGGTGAACTTGACTTTGATATTCCCCTCTGTCAACCTAACTCTTTTTTTTTTTTTTTTTTTTTTTAGACAGAGTTTCACTCTGTTGCCTGGGCTAGAGTGCCCTGGCGTCAGTCTAGCTCACAGCAACCTCAAACTCCTGGGCTCAAGCGATCCTCCTGCCTCAGCTTCCCGAGTAGCTGGGACTACAGGCACATACCATCGTGCCTGGCTTATTTTTTCAGTTTGGCTAATTTATTTCTATTTGTAATAAAAA